>PVKB01003095.1:158811-225973 GCA_004027205.1 Ctenodactylus gundi
AAAAAAAAAAAAAAAAAAAAAAAAAAAAAAAAAAAAAAAAAAAAAAAAAAAAAAAAAAAAAAAAAAAAAAAAAAAAAAAAAAAAAAAAAAAAAAAAAAAAAAAAAAAAAAAAAAAAAAAAAAAAAAAAAAAAAAAAAAAAAAGAAAGAAAAAAAGAAAAAGAGAAAAGAAAAAAAAGAAAAGAAAGAAAGAAAGGGAAGGAAAGGAAGGATGACAAACTTAATATACTTAACCCAATTTACCCATTAAAAAAAACCATAGATTGGGAAGCTGTGATAGTAGAAGGGAACACACTAGACATACCGTTCTAGTGACCTAGAATAGTCATATATCCTATGATCATCTTGTCTAAAGTTCAAAAATGACCTGTGGCTACAAATTCAACTGTTCCTGAATTCCATTATCTTTCTTTCCCTTAGAAATGGGCACAGCAAACCAAGTGTGGAGGCACATGCTTGTAATACCAGCACTTGGAAGGCTGAGGTAGGGCTACTGTGAGTTTGAGCTCAGGACTGGCCTAGACTGCACAGTAAGAACAACAATAACAACAAAAAACCTTTTTCAAAAATAAACAAACAGACAAACAAGCAAACAAACAAAAAAAATTAGGAACATTGCAAATTCAAATCCAGCCTGGATCCTGTCTCAAAATATAAAACAGAAAATGTCTGGGATAAAGCTCAGTATGAAGGTCCTGGATTTAATCCCTAGCATGGAGGGGAGTCACTTATTCAAATAACTGACAAGTTGGGGCTTCTGGTCAAGATGGCGACTGAGTAACAGCACTGCACAATGTCTCCTCATCAACTCACTTAAAAAGTCAAGAAGATAGTTAGAAAAAGCGTGCTTGGTGTAGCTAGGAAAGAGAGGAGCATCTCCCAAAACTTAAAGGTGACCAGTGAGAGGCCACAAACTCTGAAGGATCATCGAAACCGGACGGAAAAAAAAAATCCCCGCCGTCTGGGAAGCCACCACAGCTGGCTCCAAATGGCAGGCAGCTGCGGACAGAGGAAAGCATGTGGGGACCTGAACATCTGACTGAGCGGAGCTGGGAGAGGACAGAGCTGGGAGAGGACGAAGCACACACCAAAGGGGAGAGGAGGCTGCGGGTGGGTCTGAAATCCTGAAGCCACATCTGATAAGGAGGAAAGAAGCAGCCGAATCGGCGCGGCCCCGTGCTGCCAGCATCCACAGATCACAAACAAGGTCCAGAAGCCAGAACCTCAGCCTGAGGTAAGCACGGACCCGGATAAGTGGGAATTATTGGCAGCGGGTGGTCCCAGCCTCAGAAGCACCAACCCGCAGGTGTGTGTAATGCGGGTGTGTGTAATGTGGGTGTGTGTAATACAAATGCAGCATGGGTTCCCCCTAGAAAAGGCCCTGGAATCCCAGATCAGAAACGGGGCGCAACAGCCGTCGCAGGCAGTGACGTCAGCAGGAGCCATTCTCTTTTCCTGTGCACCAGAGACAGTCAGAGGTAGCAGAACCATGGGGAAACGTGGTAAGAAACCTTACACAAAAAGATCTGACTCCCCAGGGGAGGGTACAAGGGGTGCCGAAATTGCAGAACTCAAAAAAACAGATGGGCAAGAATGATGGTGACTTCTGGACCCAGGTAGCCAGTGAATTAAGGCAGGAATTAAAGCAGGAAGCACACCAGGAAATAAAACAGAGAGAGCCAACAGCTACAACAACACTTAGATAAACAAAAAGCAAGCCTTGAAAAGAAATTAGAGGAGACTAAAGAAGAAATGGGAAAGTGCGGTTACAAATCTCCTACAAAAAGACCGGAAACTCCAGGAGATGATATCAGGGTAAATAAAGATGAATATGGCAAAAATGATGGCAATTTCTGGGCCCAGAAACTCAACAGATTAGAGCAGGAATTAAAGCAGGAAATAAAACAGACAGCACAAGAGCTACACCAATACATAGATAAGCAAAAAGAAAGCCTTGAAAAGCAACTAGAGGAGACCAGAGAAGAAATATACCAGAAGTTAATGAAGACAAAAGAAGAAAATAGAGAAGAACACAGCAGAGATATAGAAAAATTAAATGCAGATATTCAGGAAATGAAAAACATGCAGGTAATAGTAAGCAACCACTTTAAACAACTTCAGAATAGAATGTCAGACCTAGGAAAATAAAGTGAATAAGCTGCAACATACAGGCCATGAAGAACACAAATCAAATAAAGAAAGTGAATCATTGCAACAGCTGATACACGATTCAAGGAGAAACAACCTCAGAATTATGGGAATCAAGGAGAAGACTGAGGATAAAACAAAAGGCTTAAAGGACATGTTTAATGAAATAATGGAAGAAAATTTCCCAAATTTAAGAAAAGAAATGAACATGGAACTTTTGCAGGCATATAGAACACCAAACAACTTGGATCAGAAGAGATCCTCATCATGACACATCATAATTAAAATTATAGAAACCCAACACAAAGAGAAAATCCTAAAAGCAGTAAGAGAAAAACAGAAGGTACCTACAATGATAAGCCCATCAGGATAACGGCAGACTTCTCAATCCAAACTCTAAAAGCTAGGAGATCTTGGAGTAGTGTCATCCAAGCACTAAAAGAACATAAATGCCAACCAAGACTGCTATATCCAGCAAAATTATCTTTTTATTTAAAGGGAGAACTTAAAACTTTCCATGATAGAGACAGCTTAAAGGAATTTGCAGCCACTGAATCAGTATTGTAGAAAATACTTAAAGGAAACCTAGAAAGTAAAAGGGAGACCAGCGACACCAATGACCCCAGAGAAAAAGTGAGAACAGCTAGAGGAGAATGAGCTGAGAAAAAAGTATGTTGGTAATTAGTGAAAATGAGTAAATAAGATATGAAAGTTAAGGAATTCTGAAATAACTAAATTTGCCTTCATGTTTGTCACTTTAAGTGTATTTATGTGGTATAGATTTGACTTCATTTAATGTAGCAATGTGATATAGTTTTAACTTTGTATTGCTGTAGCAATTTGCTTATCAGGTCACTGATGAAAGTATATCCTAAGGAAACTGATTGATGTAAAGATAACCTTGTGAATGTACAAATATGCACCTTCCAGTATTCAGCTAAGGCAACTGAATTTTATGTATCTATTTATTTTTTCTCTTTCCCAAATTAACTAGTCTTTTGAACTACATGCTTATCGTTATTTTCTAATGGGAACTGGTAGGTAAGGCCAGGTGTAACAATAACAACAAAGATATAGGAAAGTACGGGAAAAAAAAAACTTTTGGTGAATATCCCAATAAAGGGATTGGTTGGATTCAGAGAGGAGATATCAAGATCTAACTACTGTGAACCCATTAGAGGAACAGGAAGCTGAGGTAGAGTGGTGACTTAAGTGAAATGACTTAGGTGCAGAAAATTAATATGTTAAACACTGTATGGTTTCTTGGACTTGGAAAACCCAGAACACAGACATTCTTTGGAACCATACAAAGTGATAGCTGGAGCTGGGGGAAGGGACAAGGAGGGGGTGGGAGGGTTGTAAGTGGGAAGGGATTGTAAAGTCAATATGACACATAGATGTACAGAACACCCAAATTTATTGTAAATACTATGAATTACATTTGTATATTAATAAAAATAGTGGGGGAAAATAACAGACAAGTTATAGTATTTTACAATAATAAAAGTAAAGTTTATATATAATCCTTTAAAAAGCAGTTTCTCTACTGATTAAAGGAAGACTAAAAATGTAGCTACCTGAAAAGTGGCACGGGTGGGTAAGGAGCATTTCCCAGCATCACAAAAAAATAAACTCAATGTGGTGCTTTGAACTGGTCAGAATAACAGAAAAAGGAAATTAATAAAAGCATCAGTGAAGTCTAAAGTCTAGAATTTGTAATTCCATTAATTTCTTGGTTTTGATCAATGTATTGTGGTCATGTGAAACATTGGAATCTGCAGGCATTGGGTGAAGAGTACCACGAAGGTCTCTGAATGTCTCTGGAACTCTTCTACTCATCTAAAGTGAGGCACAGATACCATCATCCAACCTCATTTTCTGCTTCCTTCCAGTATTACTGGAAATCACACCTATAACTATCACACCGAGCTACATACCCAGCCCTCCCCGTTTCACCTTTTTTAAAATTTTTAAACAGTCTAAGTCACTCAGCAGGGCTCAAACTTGCCACCCTCCTGTCTCAGTCTTCCACAATGCTGGGACCATGTCCAGCTGAAATATTTTAATTTTTATTCACTCAAATTGTTCTGTAACTGCTACAAACACTCAGGCTATGAAACTGGGGCCTGGAATTTCATGATCCAAGAGCCACAGCAGCTAGGACCAATGCAGTAACAGAAGGGGAGTGAGACAAAGCTGGAACTGCAGGCATCTGGAAGACTGCAGCTATGACCCCTATGGCTGAACATGGCCTATGAGGGGAAGAGACGGGTAATGAATGACCACAAGGCTTCGACAACTGAGAAAGGCAAATAACATGAACCCAGTTTTGGACAATTTTTTTTTTCTGATACAGGGTCTTACTCTGTAGCCCAGGCTGGTCCTAAACTCACCATGTAGCCCAGTCTGGCCTGACTCACAGTAATCCTCCTGACTCAGCCTCCAGAGTGCTGGGATTAGAGGCATGTGCTACCACACCCAGTTTATGTGGTGATAGGGAATCAACTCGGGGCCCTGTGCTTTTTAGGCAAGGAGTTTAACCTCTGTGCCATTCCTCCAGCCCTGAACAGAATGATTCTGAGGTGTTAATTCAGAATGGAAAGGCAGCTGGATATTTAAATCTGCACTTCAGGAGAAAGATGTTAGCAAGCTGTGAACCAAAAGCTCCTCAGTCACTTGCTGATAATGGATCATAATAGTCACAGGGGCTGGAAGAACCACTCAGCAGTTAAAGCACTTGCCTAGTAAGTGCTAAGTAGCTGAGTTCATTCCCCCAGCACCTCATAAAATGCATGTGATGGCGCACGCCTGTAATCCCAGCACTTGGGAGGCTGAGGTAGGAGGATTACTGTAAGTTCGAGGCCAGCCTGGGCTCCATAGTGAGTTCAGGACAAGCCTGTGCTAGAGTGAGACCCTGTCTCAAAATTAAATAAAATAAAGACTCACGATGTAAACTGAGATAATTGAGGAGGAAGAGGATGATAGCAACCTGTAAGATCACATGAACAAAAAAGAACAAGAGAACACTTAAAAACCAGCCATACTACAATTACATGGACCTAGCATTTCTTTAAAGAAACAGTATTTTCTTTCTAGAAAAGAACTCTAAACCGCAGCAATGTCCTTCAAGGCATTCTGATTCCCCTCAACTCTAAGATATAGGCATCCAGTCAGCCGGCAGGGTAGAACCAGTCCTTGAGGCGGGGGACTTAGAACCATGACTCCATTTAAGTAAGCATTCCTTAAAAGCATCACCAACCCGGATGTCGTGGCACAGACCCTAGGTTCAAGCCCCAGTAGGGGTTTGGGTGGAAGGGAGACAGCCAGTTCCACAAAGAGAACATCATGAAGAAAATGCCCTTTGAAACTGGCCACAGTGGTACACCTACAATGTCAGCTACTCAGCGTCTCAGTCAGAAGGGTCACAAGTGTGAGCCCCACTGGGCAACTTAGAAGACCTAGTCTCAAAATAAAAATGAAAAAGGATTGCAGAAGTATCTCAATGGTGGAACACATGTCTAGCATGGACAAGACTCTAGGTTCAACCCCCCCCCCCCCACGTCACAAAAAAAGCCTTTAAAAAATGACCAACACAAAATCATGCTAATTTTTAACAAGAATCCCATTTTTTTTCTTTGTTTTCTTTCTTTCTCATTTTGAGACAGGGTCTGTTCTGCAGCCCAGGCTGGTCCTGACCTCCCTATGAGACCAGGTTGGCCTTGGACTCATAGTAATCCTCTTGTCTTAGCCTCCTGAGTGCTGGTATTAGAGGTGTGCGCCCCCACGTCTGGCTTATGTGGTGCTGGGGAATCAACTCAGGTACTTAGTGCTTGACTTTAACTGCTGAGCCACTCCTCCAGCCCTCTCTGTTATTTTAAAAAGAATGATAAAACAGATACAGCTGGATTTGCCACTGCCTTGAATTCTGCATTCCTTGAGACTCTTGACTATTTCATTAGTACCTTCAAATGGAGAACCCAGAAACTTTTTCTTTTTTTTTTTTTTTTTCCTGAGGCAGGGTCTTGCTCTGTAGTCCAAGCTTCATTAGCATTCAAGTACAGGGATCACAGGCATGCACTATCACACCCACCTTATGTGGTGCTGAGGAATCGAACTGAGGCCCATGCATTTGCAAGGCAAATGCTCTAACCACTATGTCCCCAGCTCAAAGGACCTAGAAATTTTATTGTACAAATTAAACACTAGAGCACTATACCTCAATTGAATATATTGGGGTGTATCAACTACTAGTAATACATCTATAAAAGGAGCAATATTTTAAAAATGATGCATTGATAAATTTCAGGATGTTTATGAAAAGCCTAAAACTGTGTAACACTTTCAATACACATTTCTTTTCTAGGGAAAAAAACCTTAAAACTTTTCTATATTCTAAATGGGATGTATTATCCTAACATAGTCTAAAACTCAAGTTTGAAAATATTGCTAAAAGATCTGAAAATCAAAATAAGCTGAACTATCAGAATTGAAAAAAAACTAGTGAATTTTAAAAATAGAAGAAACACTTTCATGTTCTTTAAATAGAATTACACTAAAGACAAATCTGTCAGGTTTAAGCCATGTTCACACATGATGAAAGATCAAGAAAAAGCTCCAAAAATTTCCCTAAGAGAGTATATATTAATGTATCTATATTTACATATAGTATACCAGGGGGCTTTAAATCTTATCGCAACCAAAGACCTGGACCTCAAGTTTAAGTTACTAGAGTGAAGTGCTTATACTCGCTACATCTGTTAGCCAGCCAAGATTCATCTCCTATTTTACTCCAAAGATCTAAAAGCTTTTAAAGTACATCATGGTAAAACTGGTGAAAGTCCAAAAAACAAAAAAGGAAGAGGGAGAAAAAAAAACAAACTGCATCATTATTTCCACCAGCTCAAATTATGAACTACTCAAAGAAATTCAGGGGTGGGGCTAGAGGGATAGCTCATCTGTTAAAATGCTTGCCTAGCAAGCCCAAGGCCCTGGGTTCAATTTTCCAGCACCATGTAAATTGGGCAGGGTAGTGCAAGCCTATAATCCCAGCACTGAGGAAGCTGAGACAGAAGGATTAACAAAAGTTCACAGATAGGCTGGACTAGCCTGGACTACAGAGGAAGGTTCTGTCCTAAAAAAAAAAAAAAAAAAAAAAATCAAAGAAATTCATCCTTTTCTGAGTTACTAATAAAATGCTCCTAGCCAGGCCCAGTGACACATGCTTGTAGTCCTAGCACTCTGGGAGGCTGAGGCAGAAGGACTGCAAATTCAAGCCCCATCTAGGCAGCTTACTACTTGGAGATACCTTGCCTCAAATAATACAGGAGTGAGGATATAACTGTACGACGGCCCTGAATTTGATGCTTAGTACCACAAAAAACAGTTCCCGATTAACATTAGACATAAAAGTTAACTGTGATCCCACTCAGTGCTTCACAAATGGCCAGCACTGATGCCTGGGCTGTGCGCTAGGAGCTTCTTTGCACCCATCTGCACAGCACAGCTCATTCCATCCACAGGTGTAGGTACATTTCTCAGTCCCTAAGGTCTATGGAAAACTGATTTTCTTTTTTTCCAGGGAAAATCTCCTCAAACTGAGAATTACTAGCATCATATCCTAACTATCTTTTTTTCTTTTTTCTTTTCTTTTCTTTTTTTTTCTGAGAGACAGGATCTTACTCTGTAGTCCAGGCTGATTCATTATGTAGACCAAGTTGCTCTCAAACTCACAGCAATCCTCTTGCATCAGCCTCCTGAATATCCTATCTTATAGATTTACTTTGGGGTTTGATTCAAACCCCAAAGAGCAGTGGCAAAGAGCAGTGGCAGCTCGCTTCCTGGAGGTGGGGAGATCACAAAGGAGGACGAAGTAGCTTAGTGATTCAGAACTTCTGCAGACACTGCAAGGATCCTACAATGGCCTTGACCTCTCTAGTAAAAATGACCTCACAATTTATTCTATCCAAGGCAATGGACACTAGGAACTGGCCTGAAAGCAAATCGGAATGGAAAGATAGCTCTAGACCCTTCATTTGGGGACATGAAGGTCTTTTTCCAGACCTGGCACAGAGTTAGATCAGCTAGGCAATACTCTGGAATGGCTTGCTCACTATGCTGCCTCCTGGAAGTACAACAGAGCATTAAAGATAAGAGATACCTGCTTTTATAAAGTTTATAGTTTGGGAAGAAAAAAAAGTCACTTTAATCAATCACATTAATCAATAAAAAATGTATAGCTACAAATGAGAACATTCTCTAAAGAAATGAAACAGCTCAATTAATACTGATTAAAATAAAAGTTAGTAGAGACCACTGGGGGAGGGGGATCCAGGAAGACTTTTCTGAGTCAGAGATGCTTGAATGAAATTTGAAGCAGCTGCCACTAATCAGGCAGACTGAGGGGAGGGGAGAGTGTATCACAGCATTCCAAACCCAAAGGGAACCCAATGTGTCCGGAGTTCAGAGGCACAGAGTGGGAAATCCATCAGGATCTGGAATGTCCCTCAAAAGTCTCACATGTTTGGATGTAGTGGGATACCTATGGAACCGCATGCTATTGGGATGTGGGCCTGGCTGGAAGGGGCAGATGCTTGGGGCTTGATCTGGAGGGATTGTATCCATTTTCTGGGACTGGGGGTCACCCAGAGCAGAGCTTTCAGGTATGTGTTATTGACTTGTGGGCCAGGAAGCCAGGGAGGGGCGCCCACCCTTGGTCTGGGCAGCCCAGCTTTAGCTGGAAGTAAGCAAAGGAGGAAGAAAACACATCGTCATGGTTTCTTTTTCTTTTTTTTTTTAATATTAAAGAAGTTTTATTTTTCCCCATTTTATTGACATGTATACGTGCAAAATTCAAGGTTTACAATGGAGTTGAGCATTTTGTGCACATATGTATCTTGTCAAGGTGATAAAGGGCTTTCCCACTCTCTTTCTGTCTCTCTCCCCCTCCCCTCCCCTCCCTCCCTCCTCCCCCACCCTACCTCGTTTCACATACACAATGGAATGCTACGCATCAATAAAGTCTAACCGCGTGGTGGTTTTTACAGACAAATGGAAGAAGCTTGAGAACATCATGCTTAGTGAAGTGAGTCAGAAGCAGAAGGTGAAACATTGAATGGTCTCTCTGATATGAGAGTCCCAGATTACAACTCATATGGAACTTAAAATGTCACGGTTTCTTTTTCAGAAAGCCGCGGGTCTGGCCAAGTCTCCAGACACGGATGCCCTGCCCACTCACTTGGCTTTCCGTGAGTCACAGCGCAAGTTGCCCTTGAGCTTCTGCCACGCACTTCCATGGCGCCACGAGTGGGCCTTGTGAGACTTTCTAAACGGTGAGCTCAAATAGTCTTTCTCCCCTCAAACTGTGGACACTGTATTCTGCGTCAGCAATGAATAAGTAACTAAGACATGGGCCAACATAGCCGCGGGAACAGCAGGGTCCAGTGGCAAATTTTGGCCAATAGGATGAAATCTAACAGCAGTTAGAAATCATTGAGGTGCTTTTAAGAGGGAAAGAAGAGACCAGGCAGACAAAAGAAAAGGTTCCTATTTTGAAAAGATGGTTATAGATGCAGCTAGGCAGAATGAACCGGGGAGAAAATTACTGGAGGAGGTATGTGGGAAATGACGGAGAGAAATGGATGGACCTGTATGAGACTAGCCTGGTGGGACTCGAGAATAAAATCAGACATGAGGAATGAGGAAGAATAAAGTATTCAGGATGGCTTTTAATTTCTGGAGTTTTAGCAACATTCCATGATGGTACTAACTTAGTAAAACAGAGAGCATTGAAAAAGGATCTGGTTTGAAGTGAAAGAATATATTCCACATTAGACATGTTGAGAATAATTTCACTAATGAAATAAATTTTCCCATAGTATGGGGGACTGAAACCAGGGCTTTTGCCTTGGGCTACAACCCTAGTGCTTTTATTTTATATTCAGACAGAATAATGCTAAATTGTCCAGGCTGGAACTTGAATTCTGGATCTATCTATCTATCTATCTATCTATCTTTCTTTCTTTCTTTCTTTCTTTCTTCCTTTCTACTCTGGACCTTTCTGCCTCAGCCTCCAGAGTGCTTGGATTACAGACCTGTGCCACCATGCTCAACTCTGAATATTCTTTTATATGCTATAATGAGATAAAAGGTTGCCATAGGATCTTAAGATTTGGGATCAAGTTCTGGTTTTAACATTATAAATCAAATTGATTTTAACAAGTCACAATTTCCTTGCTGCTATGGTTTGCATCTAGAATGCCCCAAAGAAAATACTTCAGTGTCCATTTTCTTCCTTCAAAAGAAGAGAATAGATACAAGAATAGTAACCTGTTGATCACTGTCTGAGTAAATTGCTTTTCCCCTTACTTTCTGTCCCTAAGTGGGTATTATAAAATCTACATAAAGAAGAGAAAACAGAGCATTCGAGCAAGTTAAGAGTCAGATTTTTAAAGCTACAAGGTAATACTGATGGCACTCTTTCTTTGCAATTCAAACTGTGATATCTGGACCAGCAGCACCATCACCCAGGACCAGCTCTGGCCTTCTGAAGCCATGGCCACATGCAAAGTCTGTGAATGGTGGATGAATCTACTCTACTCAACTGAGAACAATGAGTCCTGACAAAGTTAAGAGACACATACACCAAAGGCGGAGCCATAGCCCTGCCTCTGAGTTCAGTTTTCCCACATATGACATTGAACCTGTTGAAGCACTTGACAGTCACAAGATTTCTTCCATGTCCTCTAGAAACTAGTTTAGCTAACAAGTTGCTATAGTTTAGAATCAGGTATGCCCAACCCATGACCCTTTTGCTTTTTATTTTTTTAATGTTTCAATGAAAATATTTATAAACAAAGTTTCAGTACTTACATGCAGCACTTTATGTTTTATAGAAGGCCCAAAACTAAAAAAAATAAGAAGGGTGGGGAGGAAAAAAATTACAGGGCACAGACTGCACACATCTACGGTGTATCATGTGCTTAGAAGGCAGCTGGATCATGGAGTGCTATGCTCATCAGTGGATTTGTCCATGGTCAGTTCAATTGCTGAATATGCTGCTAGGAAGTGGAGTCACTGGAGGTGTGAGCTGGAAGGGTGTGTAACTGTCACTGGCTCTTCCTTTCTCTTCCTGCTTCTTGGCAACCAGGGGTGAATAACTTTTTTCCGCAATGCCCTTGTACCATTGCTGTTTCTGCCTGAAGCCAACAACCATGGACTGAACTCACTTAAACTGTGAGCCAAATAAACTTTTCCTCCTTTTAAGTGTGGCTGTCAGGTATGTATGCCAGCAATCAGGAAACTAATATACAAGTAAATGAACTTTCCATATGAAAATGCTTTAACTCCTAAGGGTCTGATATTTTATTATATATAGCACCTATAAACTAGCCAAGCTTCCTCTTTGAGTAAAAGGACAGACTTTCAGCAAGCATGAGTGGGGCCAATTTAATTAATGGCTGTGCAATTTTTCAAAGGTCAATTGTACAGACTCCTTACATAGAGAATGCATTATTGTGCAATAGTGAAAACTTTAGCCTTAACACAGAATTAATAAGCCCACTCCCGAAAATCTGACTCATTTTCTACTTGGGACTTTAATAAGAAAATTCTGAAGTGAGAGATAAATGCACTATTGGTTCCTAATAATGATAACTGAGCTTTCTGATTATTCTAAAAAGACATTGCCTTTCTTCCTCTTAATTAAGACAAAAAATCATATTTTTAAAAAGGAAAATTGTGAATTAAATCTGACTATACAATTTTAAATTATTTTAAAAGGTAAATATTCTAATTATGGTAACTATAGACTCTTGAGAAAATTATTACTTTTTGGTCCTATTAGTTTACAGGAGAGGCTTTTTTTTTTCTTTTTTGTGGGCACTGAGGACCTAATCCAGGGGTACTCTACCATTGTGTTACATCCCTAGTCTTTTTAATTTTTTACTTTGAGACATGGTCTCATTGGATTGGGCAGGTTGGCCCTCAACTTGGTAATTATTTTGGTTTAGATCTGAAATGTCCCCCAAAAGTCTCACATATTTGGATGTTACAGGTTATCTATGGAACCATGTGCTGTTAGGAGATTGGGGCCTGGTCTGGAGGGGTGGATTATGGGTGTGTGGCACTTTATACGTATGTGGCAGAAGATAGGCATGTGGCAGATTATAGATTACAAATGCGTAAATTAGATTATGAATTACAGATGTACGATGGATTATAGATTATAGGTGGGTAGTGGGGGCTTAAACCTGGAAGGGGCAGAACACTGACAATGGACCTAGAAGAGCGGATCACTGGGATAAGACCTGGAAGTAAATATACTACTTCCTTCTTTCCCTCTGGGACTTGACTTGGCATCCTGTTTGTAATGTCATGAGGAGCTGCCTCCACCTCTGCCTCTGCCATGTGCTTCCACTGTTGCTGGCCACCCATGAGTGGACTGTGACTTTCTCAAACTGTGAGCTAAAATAAACTTTTCCTCCCCTAAGTTGTGCATGTTGGGTAATAACTAATAAATTCTAATAAATTGGTATCATGTCGGGTAATAACTAATAAATTCTAATAAATTGGTATCAGAGAGGTAGAGTTGTTGCTGTGATTTAACCTGATCATGTGATTTGGAAGCCTTTGGAAACTGTCTGTGGGAAGAATTTGGAAAGGTTTGAGGATGCTGGTTAGAGAAGCCTTGCAGTGCTCTGAGCTGAGCTTGATGAAAGATTCTGGTTAGAACTCAGAAGACCAGAATACTGACAGATGTGTAGGCTGGAAAGGCCAGGCTCAAGAAGTTTCAGATGGGAAGGAGGAATATAATGGCAAAAACCCCAATAAATGTAAATTTTAAAAATGTTAAGTGTTTGTTTAGCAACTATATACTTGAAGTTTAAACAAAGAAGAACTTCAACATGGTAGGACAACGAATACAATCAAGGCATGAATCCACTGAGAAAAAGGGTCAGTTGTGTTCTTTCACAGTGAATATATTGTCAAACAGAAAGCGTTACAGGAAGGCCAAGGGAATCAAAGAAAGGTACCACGAGTGCTGCTGCCACCCTTCTTGTGGCTTCTTGGCTCCATTCCTTTAAAAAATATCTAGTGGGGCTGTGGGTATAGCTCTGTGGTAGAACACTTGTCTAGCAGAGCTGAGCCCTACATTCAAAGCTCAGCTTCATAAACAAAAACAAAATCCTTAATGGTTGCCTCTTTCCGCTTTGCTTCCTCCATTCTCTCTTGGTGATCTTATCTAGACTCAAAGACTGAAATTCATCCTTAATCTGCAATCCAGCTCAGATTCTCCCGTTAACTTCGGGCTTGCTCAGCTAGCTGCCAATGTGGCCTGGACTTGTGGTAGACATCTCAAATGAAGGGTCTTCAAAACTCAGTTCCAGATCTGGGCCACCCTCCCCCAAGCCAGTGCAGCCCATAGCCTTCCCACTCAAGGACATGGCCACTCCATTTTCCAGCTTGCTCAAAATCTAAACTTTTAGAGCTGTCCTTTAATTCTTTCTTTCTCTCACACTCACCACTTGGAAATAAAACCCTACTGCTTCAATCTTTCAAGTATATCCAGAAATTGACCACATTCATCACCTCCACTGCCATCATCTGGTCAGAGGCAACACAGATATTTCACCTAAATTATTGCAAACTTCTAACAGATCTTCCTGCTTCTACCCTTGTACCTCTATAAATTATTTTTTTGTACTGGAGATTGAGCTCAGGTGCTTCATTGCTGTGACACCCACAGCCTGTTTTATTTTTTATTTTTGAGACAGGGTCTCACTAAGTCATTATGTTGTCCAAGCTGAGCTCAAACTTGGGAATACTCCTGCCTCTGCCTCCCAGAGTGCTGGGATTACAGGCTTGTGCTCCAGCCCCAGCTTACAAATTAGTTTGTAAAGTTGCAAGAATGATTCCCTTAGAACTAAGCCAGAGTTCTCTATTGGTACAGATTCTGCAATGGCTTCTCACTCACTCCGAGAAAAAGCCAAAAGTCCTTTGGACAAACAAGGCCCTTCCTACCCTGCTCTCCTGTGACCCTTCTGCCTTTTCCCTCTATTCCTCTTTCTCCTTGTCCACTTCTTTAGGCTGTTGGGGTTAACTTGAATTCACCAGATCATAACTACCACCCACCACCTGGCTGAGGTCCTGTGTTTCCACCTTCCCTCTGTTAAAAGCAAACAATTAAAAAGAGTAACCTACCCTTAGGAACTCATCGTACCTAACAGAATATATAAGAAAGTACTAGAATCAAGAAATACTGTCATGAGAAAATAAGCTGAAATCTTCTGTCACAGTCCAACTTACGTTTAGGGACTTGAAAAGAGAACTCCATAGCAAGGAATGAAAAGAAAAGGTCAGTCAACAAGGGCCAAAGGCTCGACCTGAGTCACTGATGGAGTGCTGGCACACTCACAGAGACTCAAAGGGGGCATCCACAATGTAAAACACAGCAAAACTGGACTGGGTGGTGCTGGTCTATAATTTCAACACTCTGAAAGGTTGAGGCAGGATGACTCCAAGTTCAAGCCCGGCCTGGGCAACTTAGCCATTTAGTGAAACCCTGTCTCAAAACAAAAATAAAAAAGGAGTGGGGACGTAGCTCTGTTTGAAGATGCAAGGTCAATCCCTAATATTTCAAGATGAATCAATCAGTGCACAAAAAAGCACTTTCTTGTGCGCGCGCACACACACACACACACACACACACACAGAGAGAGAGAGAGAGAGAGAGAGAGAGAGAGAGAGAAAGAGAGAGGACAAGAGAAACAGTAAGAAAATGTGTCTCAGATCCAGCATATACAAAAAATAATAGATAATAGTAATGTCCATTCTACAGGCATGGAAGTTGCTTAGCTTTTAAAACAAACAAAAAACCCCAACATTTTGCATTTAATTAGCCAACATCTAATCACCTGAATTTATAGTTTCAGCTTTCAAAAAGGATATGTAAAACTCAAATCTGTTTAGCATAGCAGAAAGTGACAAGCCAGACCTGGTGGCAGGCCTGTAATCCCTGTACTCTGGGAGGCTGAAGCAGGAGGATTCCAAATTCAAGTCCAGCCTGGACCATTTAGGGACACCCTGTCTCAAAACAGTCTAGAGATGTAGCTCAGTGTGAAGGCCCTGAGGTCAGTCCCCAGTACCAGAAAACAAAGTAACCAACAAACTACTCACCCATTATAAAGTGACAAACTGCCATTTAAAGAGCAAATGAAAAGTAAACAATGTATTCAAATACTGAGGACCTATACCTTGTCAGGCCTGTCACAGGAACCAGCCTGGTCTCATAAGTACTGTAAGTGGGTTACAGTGGATAGGCCTGTAATCCCAGCACTCTGGAAGGCTGAGGCAGAGGCTGGTGAGTTCAAGCCCAACCTGAGCATCCTAGTGATTTAACAAACACCCTGTCCTAAAAAATATATAGATCTTAAGCCAATGAGCTAGTTATATGCTAATATGCACCAATCAGTAAAGGCCAACCCTGTACTGGAAAATAAATATGCATGATCCATAGAGAAACTATAAAGGATGACTATAATTGCTAAATAACTGGCACTCTAGCTCCTTCTTCGCTTGCTGGTAGAGTTCCCACTGCTCTGTTCACTTTTCTTTTATACTTCTCCCAATAAAGTTACTTTCTACTTCCAAAAATAGAACACAAAACCAGTAAATGGCAGAGTTGGTACTGGATGTCAGGCACTACAAAATCCAGGACCTATTACTAAATTGTTACTCTTTTTTTGGAGGCAGGATCTCACTCTGTAGCCCAGGCTACTCCTAAACTCACTAAGCAGCACCCAGGCTACCCTTAGACTCACAGAAATCCTTCTGCTTCTGCCTCGCTGGTGCTGAGATTATAGGTGTGCACCACCACATCTGGCTTTATGTGGTGCTGGGGACTCAAATTCAAGGCCTTGCACTCACTAGACATGTACTTTAACCATTCCTCCAGCCCTAAATTGTTACTCTCCAGTAGCTTCAAGTTGAGAAGGCAAAAAATTAATTAGAAATAAAATGAATACACATGATAAACTGGGAGTTCGAGCTCTGTGGTTAGAGAACTAGCCCAATAGGCTCAAGAATCCGTGTGCAATCCTCAGGCCAGCAAAACATAAAATCAGAAGCAGCCACCACTATGCCACAAAACAGCAACAGAACCCGGCCAGCCCTGCTCCCTATTGTCTGAAGTTATCTGACAAATAAAAAATGGCAAATTACCCACAGATAAAATGTGTATACTTCTACACTACAGAACTAAACCACAGAAACAAATTCAATTTAAAATAAATAAACAGGGGGTGGGGAGCAGCTTGGCAATTAAAGTGCTTGCCTAGCAAACACAAGGCCTTGGTTTCAATTCCCCAGTACCACATAAACATGGTGACCCATGCCTGTCATCCCGGCAGTCGGGAGGTTGAGGCAGGAGGACTGCCATGAATGTGAGAGAAGCCTGGTGCCAAGCGAGACCGTCTCAAGCACAGCAGAGCAAGACCCTGTCTCAATCAATCAACCAACAAGGGACTGGTAGTTGTATGTGATGTGTGTCATCCACTATTTTACTGGAAAAATAAAAATGAATTAAAATAAGATGATGAAAGTAATGACTAACTTTTTTTCACCTTCTTTTCTACTCCAAAAAACAAAGCTGCTCTGTGAGGCATTCTGTTTAATTATGTCAGTGATGACAATTTAAATTCTGCCCAACTCATTTATTTCCAATACACATGAACCAACCCAGGTAACTTATGATTCAACACATATTAAATGCCATGTTAAATATTCACCTAGAAAGTGGCTTTTGTTTTTGTTTGTTTTGTTGTTGTTTAAGGGCTTCCTCCTTCCCCTAAATAAAACTTCTTTTTGGACCCTCACTGCACCAAGCCTCAAAAGACAGGCAGCCAGCCAGCAAGGTCCCCAGGTTCTTTGTGTGAAAGGTCAGGAATGGTTCTGGGCTATCAAAGTCATCTGGGTTTCTGAGGAACAGAGACCTCTGAAGCCATCATGTTTCTTTATCTTGCAAGGCCAGCGAAGACAAAGGAGCTGAAGCTGCAAGATTTAATATGAAAACTCTTCTCATATAAATTTGCTACACCACCCTTATCTTCTAACACTGGCTTCATAATATCAGCCTACAAAAATAAAAAGGCCAGATCTACTCTATTTAAAATCTTAATTCTTCTGCTCAATTACTTAAAATCTCAACAATGAGAACACAAACTGCAAACCTCCTTAGGGGTAAAGTAAGGGAAACACTAGGATTCCCTTCCCATGTAAAACGGAGCTCAAGAGAGAAAAGTCATGTTAGAAACAGCTCGTAGAAAATTTACCTGTCCAGGGGCTGGAGGAATGGCTCAGCGGTTAAAGCGCTTGAGCAAGTGCTAAGCCAAGCGCTACGTACCTGAGTTCGAGTCCCCAGCACCACATAAGCTGGGTGTGGTGGCTCACACCTGTAATCCCAGCACTCGGGAGGCTGAGACAGGAGGATTGCTGTGAGTCCAAGGCCAGCCTGGGCTCTGAAGTGAATTCAGGACCAGCCTGGACCACAGACGGAGACCCTGTCTCAAAAAGAAAGAAAGAAGGAAAGAAAGTAAGTTTACCTGTCCAAACAAATGATGGACATGGGAGGCATGGATGACAGAGTATGAGGCTTTAGTTTTCTTTTTGCAAAAAGGGTGACCTTTCCACGTGCAAGTGGAGAGAGGCACACTGAAAATGTGGTAGGTGCCCCTAGGTCGCAGGTCCCTCCCCCTGCCTTTTCCTATTGGCAGGATGCACAACCTTCCCAGAAGATCTAAGGCACTGGCTCAGGGCCCAGTTTATCACTATGTCATTACCTTTATCCCTCCTTTCCCTTTCCACCTTTGTCTGGTCACCTGGTCAGGTAAGGTGCGAAAATGTAAAGATCCACCACCTTGGACAATGTGGTGCTGCTACCGCTAGGTGACACTCACAAAGACAAAGCGGCATTTTTTTCCCCCATAAAACAGCAGTAAAGGGGCTCGAAGTGTAGCTAAATGGTTAGAGCACTCGCCCCCCATGCACAAAGCCCTGGGTTAGTTCCCCAGCACCACATAAAAATTAGCTGCGCGTGCTGAGCCACTCCCGTAAAATCAGGTCTCCAGGAGGCTGAGGCAGGAGGACTGTTGTGTGTTGAAGGCCAGCCTGGGTTCCATAGTAAGTTCAGGACCAACCAGAACTACAAAGCCAAACAGGCTCAAAAACAAACAAACAAACAACAGCAGTAGAAGTAATTAGATGAATCTCAAGCTATTATATGATACAAAACTTTAGCTCTGAAAAGTTCACAAGACAAATTTTCAGAATTTTTTAAATCTCAGAAAATGATAAATTATCTAAAAGAGAATTTTTTTTAAAACAAAAGGGTTACTAATGATCTCTTTTGATCTATATTAGATGATTTAAGAGCTGTCTTTGAGCCAGCCAGTGGTGCATATCTATAATCCTAACACCTGGTTTGGATTTTTTTTTTTTTTTTGAGACATGGTCTCACTGTGTGGGTTAAGCCAGATCTGGGCTCACTCTGTAGCCCAGGCTAGCCTTGAACTCAAAAGCCTCCTGCCTCAGATTCCCTACTGCTGGGCTTATGGCCACACACCACTCCTGGTTTGTAATCCCAACACTTGGAGGACTAAGGCAGGAGGAAAAAACATCTCCTGGAAATTAATAGGAAACATGTAAATAAATGTCTTTCGTAAATTAAAAAAATTGGTTTACTTTTAATTGCAGGCTTTCTTAAGAAATGTCTTCAATGAAAATGAAAGGTACTATTTAGTCACTTTACCCATGATGGAACCATCATCCTCAGATATTTAAAGCACTATATATACCCTACAGCATAATAAACTGCAATGACAGCTTCAGTCTGCGTCTGTTCCCCAGGGGTGCAAAGCCAGGTCTGCTCTACAGCTTATTTTGCAAGAAAACCTGGGGTCCTCACTCCTTCCTGAGTGTCTCTACTGATCACATCCTCACCAATATGGAAATAAACCAAGAGCATCCTTGCCACTCTAGACTGGCTATGGGAAGGGTGAAGTGTAAATAGCCAGCAAAAGTAAGGCAGGGACTATGGGGCCCATGAGAACTTCACCGAAACAACTCAAAAAGTGCCCGTGTGGGCTTTGCCCTGCAGCTGGCTAACCACTGCACTCTGACCAAAGGCAAATACTTCCTTATATAATTTATCATGCATGTTTCAGTTCCCTTTCACGACCGCCCTTCTATTTTCATTCCCCCCCCCCTCTCACTCTCCCCCTCCCACCCCCCTCTCTTTTTGAGGCAGGGTCTCATGCTATAATTCTGGCTGGTCCTGAGCTTACTATATAAACCAGGCTGGTCTCTAACTCACGGCAATCCTCCTCTTTTGGCTTCTTCTTTTTAAAAGAATAATGCCACCATCACTTCTCTTTCAAGAGGAGCCATAGGAAAAGGAAAGAGCACCTGTGTTCCCTGAACTGCTGAAAGACACCTGAGAATGCATGTGTGACTACTGAAGCAATATGGGCCCGGGCAACACTAGGAAGGCCTGGCCATTCTCTGAGGTCTGTTTTTGCTTGCTTGTGGTACTAGTAACCTAGCCCATGTCTCTCACACTAAGCTACCATCAAGGCCCATTTTTGCTTTTGATTTTTCAGACAGGGTCTTAGTAATATCACTAAATTGCTCAGATTGGGCTTGAATTTAAGATCCTCCTACCTCAGCCTCCTGGAGTATTCATGAGAGACTCTGAGTAGAGTCACTAGTCAAGCTACCTGCTGGTGCCCTGGTCCTCAGAAGTTGTTCGTTTTGGGACTGAGGGCAAAGCTCTAGCAAGCATAAGGCCCTGAGTTCAATTCCCAGCATTATATAAACAGGGCATGCATGCCTGTAATCCCAGTACCTAGGAGTTTCAGGAAGAAGGACTGCTATGTATTTGAAGTGAGCCTAGGCTAGTTAGTGAATTCAGGACAAGCCTAGACTACAGAGTGAGATGCTGTCTTAAGGAAAAAAAAGTGTTGTTATTTTTTCATTTGGAGCTCAGGGCTGAACCTAGGACCTCACACATGCTAAGGACACACCAATGAACTACAAGCCCAGCTCATGTTTATTTCAGTGTCGAATCCAAGAGTAATTTGTCCTGAAATTTGTTCTGCAGTAGTTAACTAATAACCACAAGAGTTAAGAGAAAGACCAACCTAGCCAGGTATGGTGGTACACACTGGCAATCTCATCACTCAGGAGGCTGAGACAGGAGGATTATAAATTCAAGGCTAGTTGGAGGCTACATGAGACCCCATTTCAAAAACAAAAATAGAAAAAAAGTGGAAAAAACAACCCTAAGATTTCTACACTAAAAGCTAGAATAAGACGGACTCTTTCAGTAACTCACTGGTTCCTCAAAATCTACACAACTTAAGTTCAGAAATGTTTAGCTGGGAATTTAGGTCAATAACTGAATGCATGCCAAGCATGCATGAGGCCCCGAGTTCGTATCCCAGTGCAGAAGCAAACTTTAAAAATATTAAAAACCTATATGACATGATGGCCACCAAATAGCAGAGCTGCACAATGTCTTCTTGTGGACCCACTTAAAAAGTTGAGAATGTAGTCACAATCTGCCTGTTCAATGTAGCTAGGACAGGGAGGAGCACTCTAACTATTGAAAGGAGGCTAGGGGAGGATCACAAATCCTGAAGAAACACTGGAAGCTATTGAAAAAAAAAAACCCAGCAGCCTAGGAAGCTGGCCCAGGCCAGCTGCAAATAGCTGGGAGCTGCAGGCATCTGTAGACAAAGGAAAGCCTGTATGAAGTCTGCAACATCTGACCCAGCTACGAGAGGAAGGAGCGCCCAAACAACTGACAGGAGGTCATGGGCTGGTCAGAAATCCTGAAGACATACTGGAAATGGAGAAAAATAGCAGCTGACTGGGCACACTCCTAAGCTGCCAGCATCCACAGACCAGATGAAAAAAGCCTGGAGTCTAGAACTTTAAATAGAGGTAAACACGAATCCAGAAGACATGGGAATTGTCAGCAGCCGGTAGCACCAGCCTCAGAAAAAACGAACCTACATGTAGTGCATAGTACAAATGCGATGTGGGCTCCCCTACAAAAGGTCGCTTAGAGCCAAGATCAGAAGCAGCACTCAGTAGCCATAGCAGGCAATGGTTTAGGCAGGAGCTATTTAAAAAAGAGCCCAAGACTGAACTGATTAGAACAAAAGAAAGCTCTGAAGAGCACAACAGGGTTTTTGGAGTCACTCTTAATCAGTTTCTAGGAAGAAACTGGCACAAGAGGTAGTTGCAGAAGGGAGAAAAAGGCCACTGACCTCCTGAACAGCTGGAGTGTAGTGGGCATACCTCCAGGGGTTGAGAGACCCACCCTGGGGGATGGAAACCAGGATAGGCAGGAGAGTTTGCTGAGAAGGCTGAGGGTGAACAAGACACTTCAGAGGCCATCAGACTGCTAGTTCCTCCCTCATTGCCTACTCCCAGCACAGAATTCAGAGAAGCTCCTCTCACTCACCATCATAGCCATTCAAAGAAACCTCTCACTCAGCTAGGCCTTTGAAGTGAAGTCCCTCAACAACAGTAACATGGGAAGAAGACAAGGCAAAAGGACACCCACAGAAATGCCTGGGATCCCAGAAATTAATGTCATGGGCCCTAAAATAGTGGAACTCATAGGGAAGGAAACCAAAAAGCAAATAAAGGAGTCAAACAACCAGTTCAAACAAGATATTCTCAAAGACATGCAAGCTTTGATCAGTGGGCTTTAAGAGAAACTTACTAATCAAATAGTGGCCCTCATGGAGGCAAAGCTTACTGAGTGTATTGAAGCCACAAATAAAAAGTTGACTGAGGTAAATAAGGAAATGTGAGATATGAAGGAACATTTTGATAGAGAAGTAAAAAATTTGAAAAGAAATCTAGCTAAAATTCAAGATACGAAAAATATATGTGAAAGCAGGGGAAGAAAACTTAAATATTGTGAGGACAGAATCTCAGACACTGAAGACAAGGCTGAGGAAATAAATGACTGCAGAAAATACTTGAAGGAACTGAGAATCTTTGAGAGAAGCAGAGACAAGCAGCACCAAAAAACATGGAGGAAAGGAAGCACCTACAGAGAAAGTGTAACCAAAAAAAAAAAAAAACCAAACAGATTGGTATTTGAATCACTTGATTGGTATCCTTCTAAAACAGTACCAACTGTCTCACAAAATCTGTGAATCTTCCCCCATAATTATTTTTAATAGTATATAAGTTTGTAAAATGTAATAATATATTCAACACAGTGAACTGGCATAAAATCTTTAAAAATACGTATGCATGAAGTTAAGGATGGATAGATTAGTAAAATAATAAATCAAATCTGGCAAAATGTTAGTAATCAGTGAAATGTGAGTAAATAATTTATGAAAGTTTAAAAAATTCTGAAATAACAAAGCATGCCACTATTGCTTTGAGTGTAGTATATATTGTATGACAGGGATTTAAGTTCATTTAATGTAGCAATTAGACACAGACTTAAGGCTGTTCAATGTAACATGTCTTTTGGATGTACAAACATTTACCTTTTAGTACTTGGCTAAGGAATATGAAATTTAACTTCTCTTTTTCTTTCTCACACTTTCTAGCCTTATGAACTTCATTGTTATATTTCTTTTCTTATATGGACTGGTGAGTGAAGCCATGTTAAAGAATCTCAGCAAAGATGTAGTAAGATACAGAAAAAAATAAAAAAACTTTTGACAAATCACCCCATAAAGGGCTCTGGTGAACCTAGAGAAGATCAAGATAGTCACTGCAGCTCATTCTAGGGGTGGGATACTGAGCTAACAATTGGTGATTTGAGTGAGTCAGACACAGAAGATTAAGTATATTAAATATTGCATGGTTTCTCTGATATAGAAAAAAAAAGATTTTGGCAAATCATCCCATAAAGGGCTCTGCTGGACCCCGAGAAGATCAAGATATGGCCACTGCAGCCCATTCTAGGGTTGGGATACTGAGCTAGTAAGTGGTGATTTGAGTGAGTCAGGCACAGAAGATTAAGTGTGTTAAATATTGCATGGTTTCTCTGATCTGGGAAATCCAGAACACAGGCATTTTATAGAACCAAATGGATATGACAGTGGGAGTCATGGGGGGAACAAGGAGGGTATGAGAGGGCCAAAACTGGGAAGGGGAAGGGATCGTAATATACATGATGTGATATTTATGTGCACAAAATACTAAAGTTCATTGTAAACATTGTGTATGTGTGTGTGTATAAATATATTAATAAAAATGGTGGGAAGTTTTTAAAAAACATATATAATGGGTGAGGGAATTTAGCTCTGTGGTAGTGTTTGCCTATCAACCACAGGCCCTGGGTTTGATCCTCACCACCAAAAAATTAAAAAATATTTTGAAAAAAGCATATATAAGGTTTATTTCTTAAAATAATTATACTTGATTAATGAGATTAAAACATTATTTTTTCAATACATAAAGTATTTGTAACAGGGATCTGATAATTAAGTTATGTCTCAGTTACTTTTTCGTTGCTGTGACTCAATATTTGACATCCACAAATTTAGGGGAGAAAAGGTTTATTTTAGCTTACAGTTTCAGAAGGTCACAGTCCATTCATGGGTGGCCAGCAACATTCGAAGTACATGACAGAGGCAGCTTCTCACGACATCACAAACAGGAAGGCAAATAGAGACTAGCTGAGACTAGTCCCAGTCCTAGTCCTCAATGAAGGCAGGATACAGCTTATACATCTTTCCAGGTTTCCCCCCAGTGATTAGGCCCTCCTGGATCCAGGTATGGAAGGTGTGGCCACTACGTACCTTTAATCCTAACTTACACTCTTTTAATCCTAATTTACACATCTGTAATCCACCAATCCAGAGTAGGCCCCAATCTATCTACAGCACACGGTTCCGTAGACAATCCATTAACATTTAAATACATACTTTTGGGGGACATTCCAGAGTCAAACCACAATAAATAGTCAAAATTCATTTTTTAATACTATATATTGGGCTGGAGGAATGGTTCAGCGGTTAAAGCACTTGCTTAGCAAGTGCTAAGTCAAGCGCTAAGTACCCAAGTTTGATTCCCCAGCACCACATAAAGTAGGGCATGGTGGTGCACACCTATAATCCCAGCACTGGGGAGGCTGAGACAGGAAGATTGCCTTGAGTCCACAGCCAGCCTAGGCTCCACAGTGAGTTCGAGTTTAGGACCAGCCTGGGCTGCAGAGTGAGACCCTGTCTCAAAAAAAAAAAAAATAACTATATGTAAAAGAGTCCTTATATTTGGGGAAACACTCTAAACAATCATGAATGAACTGACATAAAATCTGGAATCAATTCCAAAATGATTCTTTCACAGTAGGCAGAGGTAAGAAGGTGGAGAGTAAAGATGAGATAGGACTGGTGGTGGGGTGGCAGTGGACTGACAGGCATACGAAGATTCACTAAACTATTCTTCTGTAAACAAAAATTTAACATAATGAAGACTCTTTTAAAATGTTTTCTCAACATGCAAAACAAAACATACTCCTACTAGATAAATTTCTGCTCTACAGTCATAATTCTTCAAAATTTCTACAATCTGGATACAGAGGTGTACCCTTATAATCCTAGTACTTTGGGTGGCTGAAGGAGGAAGATTGCATTTTTGAGCCTAGCCTGAACAATTCAGTGACATAGTGAGGACCTGTCTCGAAATAGATATAGCTTAGAATAAAATCCATAGGTTTTCTCGGGGATTTCAGTTCAATCCAGTACTGGAAGAAAAACTAAATAAAAACTATTCTACAGTAGAATAATAAGCTCCCACAAATTTTAGTGACATAGTTTGTAGGAAGACATTTTATCAAAGAAAGGGCTGGTTTAAACATGGCATGGCATGCCTGTAATCCTAGCTAGCAGTGGGACACTAAGGTAGAAAAGCTGCAAGTTGGAGTCTAGCCTGGAGTCATTTAGCGACTTGGTGATGAGACCTTGTCTGAAATGAAAAGGTGGGAGAGATGGGATGTTGGTCAATCTGAAGGCCCTAAATTCAACCTCCAGTGAAGCCAATAGAAGGGAGAAAAAAGGTTGATTACGCTAAAAACACATGTTCTGCATCTTTTTATAATACAAAGTTTCTTCAAGAATGCTTTTATTACCGTAACATGTGTTTTACTGTAATGATTTACAGCTACAAGTTGAAAAGAAAGGACAGTATTGAGTCTTTTTACACTTAAAATTTCGAGTCCTGTTAATGAAATTATACATCTTATTTATGTGAGTGTACTAGTCAATTACTGAAAGTCATCTATTCTTAACACAGGTGGGAAAAACCTACAATTCCCACCTGGAAAGGCTAAAGCTGTTCATGTTTTCACTTAGAATGTGACTTAAGTTAGTACATTTATGTTTATTACTGTTCTTTTAAGTATCAATGCCCTTTTCATCAGAATTGAGAGGTGTATTCTTATAACCCTAGCACTAAGGAAACTGAGGCAAGGTCAGGAGTTAGAGGCTGGCTTGAATATCTACATACTGAGTTTGAGGCCAGAATGAACAACAAAGTCCTTGTCTCAAGAAAATAAAACCAACCAACCAACTGAGGTAGGCTCTTCTGAGAGATTAGGGTTAGGGTCAAGTGGAAATTACTCAGGTAAAATATCCAATTGAACACCAAGAAGCTCATTCTCTGTGTCATATGGTGGCACAGCCAACCAGGACCTTCAGGGGGAGGGTAGGGTCAAAGGGCCGGAGGTCCTGGAGATTATATTCTTTCTTTCAATAAACATGCCTGCTGTGAGGGCCATCAGTGAGGATGTTCTGATCATTTGCTGGGGTCCTGCCCTGCTCTGGTTACCACTAACCATGTGGCTCATCCAACTCTTTATTCAAGTCATCAAGAACCTGGAAAAGAGGATCCCCTGGGACCCATATTCCATGACAATTTTACATCTGAAAATGGTGAAGCTCATCAATGACTGTTCCTCAGTAGGGAAAAGGTCTTAGGCTGGAGGAATGGCACAGCCCTTAAAAATGCTTGCCTTGCAAGCTCAAGGCCTTCAGTTGATTCCTCAGCACCATATATACAGCTGGGCGTGGTGGCACATGCCTACAATTCCAGCACTAAGGAGGCTGAGGCAGGAGGACTGACGTGTCCAAGGCCAGCCTGGGCTCCATATTGAGTTCAGGACCAGTGTGGGCTACAGAGTGAGACCCTGTCTCAAAAAGAAGGAGGAGGAGGAGGAGAAGGAGAAGAAGAAAGGGACCTGGGATAGATTTGGACCCAGAAGAATCTGTGTGCTGGTTTCTAACAGTACCACTAGCTGATGCAAACTTGGGCAACTCCCTTGTAATTGCCAAGAGTAAACGTAGTTGGCTATAAACAATAAGAAAAATAATTTGAGCACTATCTTCATTATCGTTACTAAAGCACGTGAAATAAAAACACAGTAACATTGGTAAAAGAAACATATCAATGCTTAAAGTTGAGTACATTTTTTTTTTTTTTTTTTTTTTGAGACAGGGTCTCACTCTGGTCCAGGCTGGTCCTGAAGTCACTTCGGAGCCCATGCTGGCCTTGGACTCACGGCAATCCTCCTGTCTCTGCCTCCCGAGTGCTGGGATTACAGGCGTGTGCCACCATGCCCAGCTTATGTGGTGCTGGGGAATCAAACTAGGGTACTTAGCGCTTGCTAGGCAAGCACTTTAACCACTGAGCCATTCCTCCAGCCCAAAAGTTGAGTACATTCTAAGATTAGTAAGAAACATGTCACACAAATTTGATTCATTTGTAGGAAAATGGATGCATCTTGAAACCATTATGCTCAGTGAAATGAATCAGATTCAGAAAATTAAATATCATATGGTTTCTCTAATACAAGAAAACCAAACCATAAAAAATGTAAGAGATATGGACGAAAGTAAGAAGATGGACTTTGTGGAGAAAGGGAAAGCGGGTGGGAGGTGAGACGGTGGGAATGGGAAAGGGATACAATACGTGAATTTAAAATTTTTTAATTAAAAAAAGGAAACACATCACAGTACACAGAAATACTTCTGGACGCATAAGCTGGAATGTGGTAACTCCCGTGATCCGGGACTGCCTCCACCAGAGGAGGAGTGCTGAGCTGCTTCCCAGAAGCTGGTGCCGCCCTAACGCTCTGTGAAGAGCCAAGCTGATTTTCATTTCACACTAATATCCAAGCACTTGGTTTAACTCCATTTTACTTGCCACACTGGGCCTAGGGCAGATGTGGTCTCAGACAAAAATGGCAACAAAACCCCAGATGTTTGCTTCCTGGAAGAGGCGGTAGGTGGTGTAAAGTTTGACCTTTTCTACAGAAGACAGCACCCTGAAGGGGTCCACAATCAGGCAAATGCAGAAACTAAAGCTGTGCAGTGGAACAGAGCCACAGTCCTGTTCAAGTTACACCTGAATGCACAGCCCACTCCCCCCGAAAGACTTCTGAGTGCACAAAGCAGTCTAATTTCTGTGTTGCCGGATGGGTCCTTCTGACCTGTACCTATACAGTCTAACACAAAAATCCTTCAAAGCTGGACCCAGGCTCTCCCCAAATCAACTCCTGCACCACAAAATGCTTAAAGCTGGCTATACACATGCCTCTTGCGGTGTGGAACACTTACTTCCGGTCTGGAAATAAAACGTAGGAGCAGAGATTTAGATACAGATAGAACCCCCTTCTCCACAGTGGCCACCTACATTCTTCTGTCGTAGTTATATACTCCATAAAAACTTGAAGAACCAATGCCAGTCACAGTACCTAGAAACAACTAAAACTCATCAGAGTTCTAGTCATCCAAAAATATAACTAAAACACACCAAAAGGAAGATAAGCAAATAATACCTCTCCATAGTTCTTTCTCTCTTTCTAAATATTCTTTTTTCCTTTTTTTAGGAGCTCTGTTTCATGTGCACAAGGAATTTCTGAAGGCACTATCATTACTAAGAAAAATTATACTTATTTTCAGTAAATTGATAGGTTTAAAAACAATGAGACACACATCTCTCCTTGTATAAGTTTTTCCAGTTACTGTGACAAATATCTCTTCTTTGGTACCTTCGGGTGTTTTTTGTATCTTTCATTTGTTTGGTTTGGTTTGGTTTTGGTAGCGGGGATTGAGAAGCCCGGGGTCTTCACCCAGAGCTACATCCCTAGCCCATTTTTATTTTTGATTTTTAAGACAGGTCTCAGTAAGTTGCCCAGGTTGGGCTCAAGTTTGTAGTTCTCCTGCCTTAGCTTTCCAGAGTGCTGGGAGCACAGGCCTGTGCCACTTTTTTGTTTTAAACATCTGAAACTCATGGTAAGTGTGTTTTAGGATAAAAGTCATCCATCCAAAGGGTCAGAAAATGGATGTACATTGAGATCATTATGCTCAGTGGACTCTGAACTTCCTTATACCAACATGATCTAGAGATTTTAAAAGCATCAAATAGCCAAAACATATCAAGACAATCAAAAGATTGTGCTGTTATTACTCTGCTGTGTGAAAAGGGAAAGTGCAGGTGTCCTCCACACTCTGACACTCATGCCTGTTCACACTGACCATAAGAAATTTTACACAGCCCTTCAGCAGGAGGTCAGAAGGTATTGCTAGGGACAAGTGCCAGAGCTCATGCTGCTTCCAGACTCAACCTTCCTAAAACATCATTCTCTCCTAGCAACCTACAGAGAGAAAGAAGATTTTCCACTAGAGGTTCCTCATACCATCTAACGTGACAACAAACCATATTCCCAGTAGATGGAGATGGTGAGTCTAAATGATTTGGTCATTCATTTGCCTCCTGTGCTTACCAACTTCTTCCTCTCTTTTCCCATTTCATTTGTTACTGGATTTTACTTTTTATTCTACAAGAAAATTTTAGCAAGGCCCTGCAGCCCAGCTTTGGAATCCCAGCATTTGGGAGGCTGAGGCAAGAGGACTGAAAGTTTGAGCCCAGCCTGTGCAATATAGCAAGACCCTGCCTCAAAAAAAAAAAAAAAAAAAAAAAGAAAAAGAAAAACCAGGGTGGTTATGTTGCTCAGTGTGAAGGCCCTGGGCTTGAACCCCAGTACCACCAAAAGAAAAGAAAAAAAAGAAAGAAAGAAAAAACTTTTTAAATAGATCATTTATATTGTTAAGCTCATGAGATTTTCAAAGCTACTCTTCCCCACTTGCTTTTAACTATTAATACTGCAGAATACTTACGTTAAAAGAAGAAAAAATATATTTCAAGTCCTAGGAATTTAATTTATTTCGAACTCATCAACTATTCACCAAAGGCTTTACAGATGCTAAATTCTAAATCGGTAGCAGTGATTTGAAAAAGTAACCCCCCCTCACCCCCCCCCCCCCCCCCCCCCCCCCCCCCCCCCCCCCCGCAAGTCACAGGATAGGGACCATGTACTCTCATTTTAAATTCTGCCCCTGGAGAGTAACAGACGGTCTTCACACTCTTTAATGCAATCTTATATCCTTCAGTTTTAAAACTAAGCATACACTGCTTTTAAGATTTAAAAGCCTCATTTTTTAAAAAAAGTACTTACTGCCTTCTGTCATTTCCAACCAATTAATTTATCCTTGTCCTGCTGGAATACTGTGTAGCAAGAAGGTGCCGCATTAACCAAAGTCCTAAAGTTTCAATATTTTAACTCTTTTGGAGAGTATGTAAAATAGACATTCCTTGGGAAATCCTACTAAAATGTCTGAAACAGCAGATGCTCAATTTTCCGGATAAACTTTGAGGTGAGGAGGCAAAAACAAAATACATGGAAAACTCTTTATTGTGTCACTAATTTCACCCTTTGCAAAAACAACAACAAACAAAAAACCTTTTTAAGTGGCTACTAACAGGTAGTGAAACTGAAGGAGTTGCCTCCTTTTCTCTGTTCCTGTTCCTGCCCTATTTTGGTCAGAGCTGACCTGGTGTCTAAAGATGCCAGCTTGCTGGGAGATGGCTAATGCTGGGTTTTCTGAGACTCCAGCCTGCTGCTCAGGGACTACACCCTGGGAACCCAGCTTTGCCTTCGCCCACCTGAGGAGACAGCCGCAGGGAATCACCGCAGAGTCCCTCTTGGCTCCCTTACCCTGAAAACCTGTCAGCCTCTCCCTAAACAATTTTACCTTATGAAATTTACCAAGAATGTTTTACTCCAAAGAAAAAAACATATTTTGTCATGTACACGCAGAACAACTTAAAATTAATATTAAAAATATAAATAGATATTTTAGACAGAAAAGTAATTTTTAAGCCTTTTAAAGAAAAAAATTTATAAAAGTCAGGCCCACAATTAAATCTGAATGTTCCATGCAAAAAGAACACGTTTTAAACTTAGAGCTTTATGCTGTTGTCTTAAGGAAATCCAAGCAGCCTGGAGAAAAAAGCTCAAAGGCCCATAATCACATCACAGAGCAGAAAGGGCAAAGGACAAAGGTCGGGGAGCAGAGAAAACTGCGCAAAACTGTTCCCACAACTGAGAGAACACTATCTCATTATTTCAGAGATAACTAAAAGCCATTTGGTTGCATATGCGACCATTTGTACTTTCCTTCAAGGCAAACTGGAATATCATGAGACTTTATTTTTAAGAGCAAGGAATTGAAAAAGTGACTTATTTCTCCTGTATTTGCATATCGGTTGGTCACGTGCACACGTGTACACATATACACACATGCAAACTCATACACACATTCACACATCGAATGCTTTAGTGATCCCTCAGAATGATTTTCAGAGAAAAGCTGTGGCCTGTCCTTGCCAGCAGAGTTCAATAAGTCACAGAAATCACTACTACATATGCATACAAGTCAGCAAACAACTCGTTTCTACCTCCTGGCCTTCTACCACATTCAGAAAAGCAAATCTTGCTCATGGATTTTATTCCAGAAAAAGAGTGGATGTAACTTTGCCGACTTTCTGTGAGTAAATCCAACCTTTGCAGAGTCTCTTTAAGGACTCCAAGACTTTTACAGAGAGCAGCTCCCTCTGTGGGAGTCCTAGGATCTAGGTATCTCAGGACCACTTGTCATAGAGCTAAAAGTTGAGATAAAGAGGGTGGGGTATCAGTGAAACCAGGAGGAGATCTGTGAAGCACCAAGTGAGGTATACTCTCCCACCCACTGCCTTCCAAACACACCCCTCATTTCAACTGTTTCCCCTGGCCATCCCAGGAGGGGCAAGGTGGGTTATATGTGTACGCTAGCCATGTTGGTGCACACCTGCAATCCCAAAACAATTTCATGACTTAGTGAGTCTCTGGGTGACAAAATAAAATAAAATAAAATGGGGGATGGGGATGTAGCTCATTGTGAAGCCCCAGGGTTCAATCCCCAGTACTACCAAACAAACAACAACAACAACAACAACAAAAATGGTACACAGTAACTGAGGCTTGTTGTTGGTGGGTATGAAGATCTTACTTTCTGGCACACACAGCCTTCATGTAATTAATTAAAATCAGGCTGTAGAGGGCTGCCAATGAAGAAATAAGCGCTGCCAGACAGCAGTGAGAACAACACAACAAAATAACCTACTTTAGCATAATCACCCCTGTGGTACTGAGGCTGTATTTTAATAAACTGTGAAATCTTAGTAACTGTTCTTGTGAACAATGGCACAAAACAAATCAAGTTGGAAAGCTTGCTTCCCTGGAGCTAAACCAGACTATCTGGAAATCCAGACTCAAGTTTATTTATTAAGAAAAAGAATACACTTGAGACAGAGATCGGAAACATTTTTAAACAATCTGTTATCTTGTTACTTCAGCCATTTAAATTTCCTTCGAGGTTAAGGTTAAATTTAAAATAAAGATAAATTAAACTAAAAACAAAAAAGAAATCCCACTATGGCGGTAAAGTTGAGTCATCCACAGCTTCAAGGCGTAGGAGTCTCAGTTCCCCCTCCACTGCGGACTCTCAGGAAGCCTGTATCTGATTCTCCAGAATTCCAAACTACAATGGTGACAAGGGAGGGCCTCCACACACACAAACAGGGAGGAGGGTGTCTCAGCTGTCCAGGTAAAACCACACCTATATGGCCTTTTATCGTAACCTGTGAGCAATTAAGTAAGTAGACTGACAGACAGATAGATGTTTAATATACAGGAAGAATACTACTGATCTAGCAGATTGTCCTTGTTTTTTCAAGGGACTATCGAAGAAAGAAAATGAAGAGAATTGCAGACATACTAGAAATATAAAGCATGAAACCCAGGATGCTTTCTTTCTACTTTCCGCCGGGGGTGAGAATAACTGGAGGATTCAGGTACATAGCAGAAGAGGCAAGTGTGGTGGCACACACCTGTAATCCCAGCTACTCGGGATGCTAAGGCAGAGGGCTAACAAGTTCAGCCTGAAAAAAAGGTTGGGATGTACTTCAGTGGAAGAGTACTTGTTTACCATGGGCTAAGGCCCTGGGTTCCAGCCCCAGATGGGAGGTGGGAAGATTTTTTTTACTATGAGGTTTTAATGACACAGGAACTTTTGCTAACTTTTTATTTCCTTGGAGACAAGGTCTCCCTTTACAGTCCAGGCTAGTCCTGACCTCACTATAAAGCCTACAAGGGCCTTGAATTCATAGCAACCTTCCTGCCTCAGCCTTCCAAGTATTGGGGATTATAGGCATGTGCTACCACACTCAGCTCAAGAGAATATTTCTTCTACAGGTTTTTATATAAAAGGAACATTCAAGAGGACAACACGAGATGGCTTCATGAAGAGTAAAGTGAAAATAAAACTCTTTGAAGAAGAGATTACGGAAAAGAAGGCGCAATATCTCAGTCAGTATGAAATCATGTGTCAAGCTATACCAGGGAACTACAACTACCAAAAGTTACACATCACTTCTACATTAATGTTTCCTTAGAAAGGAAGATTACCTATGTCAAATAAACGACAGACAGTGTTGCACTAGAAAAGAGGAAGATAAAGGATGGGCATGAAAACAAGACCTTCACAGCAGAAACCTAGGCTCTCTAGGCATGGGCAGAACATTTTGCCTCCCTTGTAGACTTCGACCAGAAGGCCTCGGGATCTTGATACAGGCCACTGAAAAATGTCTTTAAACTGAATTTCACAGTTTAAAATCTAGAAGTTCACAAGGTGTGGTTAAAGATTCAGCACCTCAGGTGATACAGCTGAGTTCAACTTAACCCTTAAATTGTAACTCCAAACTGAGCTGCAACAGTAAGGGCCTGCAATAACAAACAAATAAAAGCTAAGGATATAGTTTACTGCAAAGAGCCTGCTGAACCCATCCAATCCCCTAGTATTCCAAAAACAAAAATAAGCAAACTGTGTGTCTGTGTCTAAAATTTCGTATCACTTTTTGCTGCACTGTGTAGTTCTTTTTTTTTTTTTTTCCTTTTCTGTGCTACTGGAGTTTTAACCCAGAGCCTTTAAACTGAGCTACATCCCCAATCCTTTTCTCATTTTTAATTGAGACAAGGTCTTGCTATGTGTTGCTAAATTGCTCAGGTGGGCCTAGTCTACTTTAGCCTCCCCAATAAGATTACAGTCATGTGCCATCACACCCAGCTATACTCTATAGTAGTTTTCCAAAATAACTATCAAATGTTATAACTAACAAAAAATCTAGAAATAATCAAGGTCAGTGTGTTAAGAAACACATTGTTATGGGTATCCTCAGATAAGGAACAAAATACTTAACTGTGAGAGGGGAACCTTTTATCTGCCAAGGGCCGTTGGATATTTATAACATTTTCCACAGGCCACATAAAATTATCAACTTAAAATTAGCTGATTATATGTGGTAAAATTTTGGTAAAATTTCAAGTCTCGTCCGCAGCTGCCTGGCTAGGCCAGACCAAGCAACAAGACCCATGGGCCTGACAGTCCCTACCCCGTCTAGCAGAAGGGAAGCAGACAGACTGCCTCTGTAGTGACAGTCCTAAAAGGCTATGACTGTGGTAAACTGGTCACAGTTCACCAGCAGAGTGGCCTCACCTAGCAGGAACACCAAAATTTAAAAAACAAGTTTTCACCTTATGTCGGGGCTATCAAAACGCCAACTCCTTTCTTCCATCCAGCAGCACATACACAAGGGATGGAAGTGAGTGTGAGCGGCATTGCCAGAGGAATGGCCTTGAAACTCTATTTCATTCATTTCAAAATACACACTCTTTATAGCCTCCGTTTGCTCACGATTGTGAATAATTAGGTGTGTCTGCACTCATAAAGGACGGGCCCACTGATGTGTCAGCCCCAGCAGTGGAGGGCAGCTGGTCTAGAGGACTCAAAAGGACAACCAACGATAAAGGGAGAGGGCCAGTTTGGAGCTAGCCAGTCTGGGAAGAAGTCCCAGCCTTGGCCTTTACTGTACCTGTGACCATAAGCCAAATACTAACTGACCCTCAGCCTCCTCACCTGGAAAACGAGGCAAATAAAATCTCTTCCAGTTATTGTGGGAGTTAACGTTTATGTCTCCATCCATGGTTCATGTCTGATAAATGTCAGCTAATCTCACAGCTTTATACTATAAAGGCGATTTCTTGGGTTTACTTCTGATCTAACAATGACAGCACATACCACTGAATGTCATTTAAGGAAAGCATTACTGCTCCATAATCCCAGCACTCTGATAGACTGAGGCAGGAGGATCACAAGTTCAAGCCTAGCTCTGGCAACTCACTGACTTAGCAAGACTCTGTCTTAAGTTAAAAAATTAAAAAGGCTAAGGATAAAGCTCAGTGCCAAGACCCTGTTCCTGTGTTCGATCCCCAGTATCCCCAGTATCGCAAAAAATGAAAGCATAGAAGCGGTGGCACCTCAGCATTTTGGGAGGCTGAGGCAGGAGGATCACAAACTGGAGGGTAGCCTGTACTACATAACAGCAATTTTGAGGCAGCTGGGACTTACATACACAGTGAGAACCTGTCTCAAAAATCAAAAAAGCTAGGCACAGCGGCACATGTCTATAATCACAGCACCAAAGGAAGCTGAGGCAACAGGATCAAATCAAATCCTGCCTGAGTAACTTACTGAGACCAGCTTCCAAAATTTACAAAGAAAAAGGGCTGGGGATACAGCTTCATGGTAGAATGCTCTTGGGAAGAAAGACAGAGAAAAAGAAAAAGGAGAAAAAGGTTCATGTTAGTAAAAAATAGAATACTTAAGTTAGTAAATGTCAAAGAGCCTCAAGAAAATCCTATATTTGAGAAAGCAAATTATCCACGCTCTTCCCTGCTCATGATGTCACCTTGGCAGCAAAGAGACCACTTCCCCTCTCATTCCTAGAATCCTCAGCTCTTACCTCCTCACAGTCTGTCAGCCACTCTTATATTTTAGTTGAAAAAGAATGAGGAAAAAGGCAGTCTCATACCTAAAATTCCTGTAATCTCAGGCTTACAGGACATTAGATGGCACCATCTTAAAAAGTCAAGCCTTAGAACCAGCTAAGAGGCAGACTGCCTGCTTCACATGCACAAGGATCTAGTTTAATCCTCTGTGCTAAAAGGTAAACAACAAAACACAACAAAAACCACACAAGGTATAAATGGGGAGAAAAACAACGAGGTATAAAGGATTAAAATTTTTTACATTTTTCCGTAGTACTATGGATTAGCAGGGCCTCTATACCAGATGACATCCTGGCTCTTTTTATTTTGTGCCAGGGTCTCACTAAATTACCAAGGCTAGGTTCCAAATGCAATCCTCCTGCCTCAGCTTCCTACAGTGATAGGACTGAAGGTATGTGTCACTACACTCAGGTGGAATTAAATTTCATGTAAACATAAGTGTCCTGCCTGACCATGTCCACAATTGATATGGGTGCCCAAGAAGAAGCAAACTGTGAATGCAACTTCCTAAGACTTTCCTTTAAAACCACAATGGCAGGTACAAGCATTCTTTAATGCAAATGCTCTCGGAAATCCCATAAACACTACAACTTACGTGCTTGGCAACAGGTCATAAATAAACGAGATATGCTGCTTGGTTCTTAAAAAACCAAAGGCTTCCTGGTATCCATATACCTGCTTATAAGCTAATGAACAAAAGCTAATTTAGCTGTGTGTGTCAGTGCACACTGGTAATCCCAGTACACGAGGAGCTGAGGCAGGAGGCTCACAATTCCAGCCCAGCATGAGCAATTTGGCTTAGAAAGACACTGTCTCAAAAAAAGCAAAACAAACAGGAGGCAGCATCTATGTTAGTAATTAGGACAGAGGTGGACTGATTAGGTCAGACAAACTTTCAATCAAAGTTTATCACCTAGTATATGAACCTTCAACTGTCTAGCCCAGTTCCTCACCTGCAAGACAGAATGGCTTCTCTCCAAAGGTCCTGGTCAAAATTAAATAAGGTAATGACTACAAAGTGTTTATCACAGTGCCAGCCTTGTGAAGTCACCATACAAATGCTATTTTACCCTATTCTTGAAGGTGCTTATAGATCAGTGGCTGTTGCCTGTACAGTCTACCACTGTGCACACAGTGCATATTAAGACTGGAGGAATAGTTCAGTAGCTAAAAGGCTTGCCTAGAAAGCACAAGGCCTTGAATTCCATTCCCCAGCACCTCATAAAGTGGGCATGGTAGCATATGCCTGTAATCCTAGCACTCAGGAGGCTGAAGCAGGAGGACTGCTGTGAGTTCTAAGCCAGCCCAGGCTACATAGTGAGTTCAGGACCAGTCTGAACTACTGACCAGGACCCTGTCTCGAAAGAAAGAAAGAAAGAAAGAAAGAAAGAAAGAAAGAAAGAAAGAAAACATGATGTTAAATAATCCAAAATGTAATGCCTAGTATGGTTTTACCACAGACAAAACTGAGGTCATTACTGAACTGAAAGGTTAAGTATGTGGTACATGTGGCTCACTTTGCCCAAAGCACCTCACAGGAGAACTGTCCCTGTCCTCCAGTGACGTGTGGAAGAGGATGCTTGCTTCCTCAATGAGCTTCATAGAAATTCTAACAACACATCCGTGACCAGCTGTGAACACACAAGCAAAAAGATAGGCTCAGAAATTTCACAGCAGTCTGTCTTAACACTCAGCACAAAGAATTTACACTCCTTCCACCCTCTTTTTCTCTCTCCTTGTTCCGGTTTTCTTTCCGTGTCTCCCACATCTCCTCCACAGAGGCATTCTGTCTGCCCTTGCTTCCCTCTCTGGCCTGTTGTACTGTACTGCATTAACAAACAGACATATGGCTGACCCCAGGGTACCCCAGGGAGTGCAGCCGCTTCCCCTATTGTGTTGATTTCACAATTGGGTTCTATTTCCAATAGACTTTAATAATCAAGCTATCATTCTATCACAACAACTAGATCTTAAATCACCTTTGGCCTTATTAGGATGGAGCCTGAACTTTGTACTGCTCCTTCCCCAGCCCCCAATCACCAGGCTAAACCTTTCAAACTCCCTATCACAATCTAGTGTGGGCCAAGGATGTCAACAAAACTTTTTTTCTCACTTCCTGGCATTCCTGTGGATTGCACCCAGGTCCTACACATGCAGGGGGGCTCTCCCTCCCACTTAACTATCTCCCCAGCCCTAACAAGCCAACTGAGAAAATGCCAATAGGGGTCAGATCAGGGCAGCTCCCATAACCCACTACCCCAGCCACACATACACTTGGCTGGTTTTATTTTGTTTGTTCATTATTTATTTATTATTATTGTTATTCCTTTTAAAAAAGTTTTTGTTGTTGTTTTTGTTTTTCTGCAGTACTGGGAATTGAGCACAAGGCCTTTACTCTGAGCTGCATCCCCGCCCCTTTCATTGCTTGAGACAGGAGCTCAGTAAAAGACTGTTACCTAGACCCACTGGAACTTGTATCCTCCTGCCTGAGGCTGTTGTTTTAAAAGACCCACTTCAGCACAATTTTGGCTATGTCATTCCCTCTGAAATAAGGGCAACATGGAAAAAACACTCGCTTAACTTAGGCCAAACTCATCTTCTGGAAGCTTATATGAGATAACTACTGGGTCTAAGTATACCAGAACCCCCAGACCCAGTCAAGTCAGCCCTGATCAACCATGATGAGAGGCTACCATGAGAAGGCCCTTAACTGCTCTCTGTCCCAGGTTCTTCGGTTTGAGTGGTGTCTAAGGTTCTGTCCAGAAATATAGAGGCATGAGACCCTGTCAAAGTTTAGACAATCCTCTCCACAGCCACTAAGCTCTTCTGGAGCCTCATCCAACACAAAGTTAAACACAGCTAGAGACACCAGGGTAGAGACCCAGGTGTGTGGCAAACAACATACCCATCAGACTTCACCACAGCACTGCTGAATCCTGGCTGCCCTGGGAACACGGCACAACACATGTGCATGCACGCACACACACACGCACATGCACACACACACACATACACACACACACTATGTGTATGTCATCTGTACATTATTTATTTTCTATCCATCATATAATTTGAACTCTGCTTTATAAACTTACATTTGTTTGTTTACAGTGCTACGGACCAAATGTAGAGCCCCCAAATGCTAGACAAGCTCTCTAGCACTGAGCCACAACTCCCTTCCATTCCCTTATTTCATGGAAACAGCACTAGGTAACAGCCAGGTGTGGTGGCACACACTTGTAATCCCAGCACTCTGAGAGGCTGAGGCATGAAGATTACAAGTTTGAGCACGGCCTGGCAAATTAAGGATTTATTGAGGCAGTGTCTCAAAATATAAAACAAGGGCTAGGATGTAGCTCAGTGTTAAGGCCCTCGGGTGGGAGGGAGCAGGGAGAGAAGGAGGGAGGGAGGGAGACGGAGGGGGGAGAGAGAGGGAGAGAAGGAGTGAGAGAAAGAAAGAGACAGAGAGAGAAAGAGAGAGAGAAAGAGAGAGAGAGAGAGAGAGAGAATGCAAGTATTTTCTATGGTTGTTAGCTACATTGGTGTTACTGGGAAGACTATCTAAAAAACAAAATGAGGCCTTGATAACTTTTACCACAAGGTCTTAGTCTGCTTATTGCTATTTCATGGTCTGGTATGTGTCCTTAATTTGATTTCAATATCCTACCACCTATACAGTATGAATTCCAGAAATTTGTATGTTAAGAAAAAGTCTCTAAATCAACTGGCAAAATTATGTTTTTAGTTTTAGGGGTTTTAAAGCTTTTTTGCTTTGGCTTGGCTTTCTGAGACTGTATCACTATATTGCTCATGCTGGTCTTCAACTCTGGATCTTCCCTCCTTACCTTCGTCAGTGCTGGGACTATAGACACATGTCACTGAGTCCAAGCTAAATTTCATGTTTAACAGAAGTCAGTTAAGGCCTCTACAGGCAGGATAACAAAACACCAAGAAACAATGGGATAAAAATAGATCAGTTCCAGAAAAGCAAACAGAAGCTATCATTAACTTCGAAATTAATGGAACAAGTCCTGCTTGGTGGTACAGGTCCATAATCACAGCACACAGAAAGGCTGAGGCAAGAGCATTGCAACTATGAACCCCACCTGGGTAGATTAGCAATTTAGAGAAGCCCTGTCTCAAAATAAAAATTTTAAAAATGGGTCAGAGATATAGCTCAGCTCAGGTTTGACCCCAAGTATCACACTCACACACACATAAACACTAATGTGGCAGAATAAACAATCTTCTCATCCACTTGCCGAGCTCATAGCTGGCCACGGTCTGACTGTGTCCCACAGAAAGCTGTGTTGGAATCTTGGTCTCCAGTGTGACATGTTGAGAAGTGGTGGAATCTTTGTAAGGGAAGGCCTAATGGAAGGCAGTTAGGCCATCCAGGACGGTGTCCTCAGAGAGGATAACAGAGCTCTCTCAGGACCTCAGAGAGAGTGCACTGTATAAAAAGATCAAGTGTGGCCCTAAATCTCTCTGGCTTCCTGCTTCACCATCTGCCCTTTAGCAAGTGCCCCTCCACGCCCCACCTCCACACACTGTTGTGATGCCATCTGCTATGACGTGGCCCTGACCAGAGGCCTTACAGTTGGAGCCAGACTCATCCTGGACTTTGGAGCCTCTGAAACTGACTTAAAATAAAACTCAGTTCTTTCCAAAGTATCCAGCCTGAGTGTCTTGTTATAGCAACAGGAAAAAAAAAAATGAATACAAAGTGTCCTCACCCCTAAACCTAGGTATAGGGAAAGTCAAAAAGGCTGTGAGAGCTGAAAACGTGTTCTGTCCCTGTGTACCCTCCTCACTGTCTACACTCCTGGGTGTTCCTCCTCCTCTCCCTACCTTTGCATGTGGGAGCCCTCACTCTCAGGACTCAACTCATTCTGTCTGCATCCACTTTATAAGTGATTTCATCCAATTTCATGGCCTTAAACTGACATGTCCAGCCTGTACCTCTCTCTTGGTGATGCCTCATCTATCTGGCATTCCCACTGAAAGTCTAATAAGCCATTCAAACTTAACATGTCCAAAACGAAACTAGTGATAATCTCCCTGTCTTCTTACTTCATAGAGAAGCTCATGAAAGTCCAGGCTGGAAATCTTGGCATCATCTTTGAACATGTTCTTTGAATATGACTACAATATTAATAGAATTATACATATTCATGCAATTCAGCGGCAGGTTCTATTGATTCTATCTGCAATACATATCTAGAGTCTGATGCTTCCCTACTGTGTTGCCAGACTGCCACCACTTCTCCCCTCAAATAGTGAAAGTGTCTTCTTCATGCTTCCTTCTGCTCTTGGCCCTGACAGTCTCCTCCACACAGCAGCCACAATAATCCTTTTAGAAGGGACAGCAGATCTGACCGTTGCTCAGTGGCTTCCCTCCCAGTGGCTTCCCATTCAAAGTACAAGCCTAAGAATGGTCCACGAGCCCCTCAACAATCCCACCTCCCCTTTACCCCTACTCCTACTTACTTATTGTAGTGATCATTCCTACTCTGCCCACCTTGGCCCAGCCAAGGTATCCTTGCTGCTACCTGTGCACACCAGGCACAGCCCCACCTCAGAGCCTCTGTCACTGCTCTTCTCCCTGCCAGCAACGCTGTTCCCTAGACAACCCATGGTAAGCTTCCTCCTTTCCTCCAGGGCTCTGTTCAAGCCTCACCTTCTCTGGCATGCCCTCCCTAGCCATCTTATTTAAAGTCACAAGCTGGGCAAAGGAAGATCAGTAGCAGAACACATGCCCATCATGCCCAAAGCCCTGAGTCTGACCTCTAGCACAGAAATAAAAACCAAACTACAACTCCACCATCCCACCATTTGGCTAGATTCTTCTATAGTTCCCCCATCCTGCTTTAGCTCTCCTGAGTACTCACAACATCTGGCAAACTATCTTTCCACTATTTCTTGACACGAGAACATAATCTCTGTGACGGCAGAGATTTTTTTAAAATTTTGCTCAAAGTCTTCCCAGTGCCTAGTACACACTCTGTATGGAGGCTTTCAAAATTATTTGTTGAGCAAGGGCATGGTGGGGTAGGCCTGTCATCTAGGCATTCTGGGATGCTGAGGCAAGAGGACCATAAGTTGGAGACCAGCCTGGCTGACTTGGTGACTTAGCAAGACCCAGTCTAAAAAATAAGGGCCAGTGATATAGCTCACTCATAAGTACTGTTTTAAGATTCACAGGTAAACAGAAAAGAGAATAAATTATTCTTTCATCAGTCACCACCCACAGAAGGCCACCAACAGCCAGACCTTGGTGCCATAAATGTTGAGGATATTTAGGACTATTTCACCTTTTTACCAATCTCAAAAGAGGAACCACTCCAAGTCCTTCGGGAGACCTTTTTTTTTTTTTTTCCTAACTTCAAGTCCCTTAACAAAGCCATTCTTAATATGTATATGAAATCTCAGCTGAACAGACAGTAAGGTAACACAACTACACAAAGAGGAAACGCCTGGCGTTCTACTAACCCTCTTTTCCAAACATCTTAAAAGTAAAACTAGATTTACAGGTTTTGTTGAAAATGCTTTGCCGGGAGGCTGAATTAATAAAAAGATCCTTAGCTGAGACGTGGGATGCTGGGAGCAGTTTTGAAGGTTTAACAGTTTGTTTACTACCGCTTACTATTTAGCATATTCTCCCCGGTTCCTCTCCCGAAGGGAAATTGCAGCTCGCCGCGGGCGCAATCGTCAAGGAACGCCGTGTCCGCAGAGAACCGCTCGGAAGGCTCTGACCCCGGTGTTCTGCACTGACACAGATAAAGTTCCGCCGCGGATGTCATTTGTCTCACCCATTAACAAAAATCGAGATCCAGGTCCCACAGAGCGAAGCAGAAAGCGGCGTGACCAGAGGAATGTGTCGCGCCCCCAGCCTCACGCCCCCTCCCCTGCCCGCCCAGGTCCCTTTCCCAGCCCGGTTCTCCCGCTCGGCCGCAGTGCGCCACCCAGTGAGTCACAGCAGGGATCGGCTGCCTTGCCAGGAAAACAGCGGGGACGCACGGTGCCCCCACCACGGAAAAAGAAGCAGACTTCGCGAACTCGAGAGCAGCCGCAGGCAGCGTCGACAGAGCGCCGAGCCGGGTCCGGGCAGAGCCAAGGGCCGCCGGCTCCCGCTCGCGCCCGGGAGCCCTCGGCCCCGAGCCGGGCTCCGCGTCACGGGCCGGCGCCAAACTTCCCGTCCCGACCGGGACGAGGGGACACGGGCACACGGCTGGGGCCCACCCGGGTCTCCCGGGCCCCCGGCTCCGGATCCGCGGCCGCGCGCTTGGAGGCGGGAGCCCGCCGGGGCCCGGCGCGCGGAATCAATGACAATGTCGCGCCGGGCCGAGGCGCGCGGGGGCGCCCGCTTGGTCCCCGCAGCCGGCCTTACCCGCCAGCTCGTCGGGCTCCAGCCCGCTGTCTGCGTCCATCCCGCACAGCACGAAGTAGTGAGCGAAGCGGCCGGCGGCCGGGGAGGGGCCGGGGCCCGGGCCGCCCCCGCTCATCCCGCCGCCCAGGCCCGGGGACGCCGCCGCCGCCGCCGCCGTCGCTCGTCAGCCGGCCGGGCCGCGCACGCGCGCTCGGCCCCGCGCGGGAGGGGGAGGGGCTGCCTCGGGAGCGCGGGGCGGTGCTCGGAGGCGGGGCGGGGTGGCGCGCTCCCGAGGCAGCGGCTCGTTCCGGTCGCGAGCGCCTGGCGTGGGTTTGGTCATGCCCACCCGGCCGGGCTGCGACCCGGGGCGACACCCTCCTCGCAGCCCCCACTGGCTGCTAAGAGGACCCGCCTTCAGTGTCCTCAAGGATGCGTCACTCGCCTTGATTGCAGAGGGGAAAAAATGCGGCTTCAGGGACGATGGACAGCGCTCTGAGCTCACTTCCCACCAGGTGTGAGCTAGCATCCTTCAGCGGTGACACGTGCAGGTGCCTGTGTCGTGTTAAGATCCTTTCCTGTGGATCGTTGCCCCAGCCCCACCCCATTCACAGGCCATTATTTCTGGTCAGTTGGGGGACTAGGATAAGGGGGAAGAAACACAAAGCCGCTCACCGTCCATAAAGCCCTGCCCCATAAGTTGTATTCTTCCCAGGTCCGTGTAAAGGAGCCAGGGAGTGCAGGTTTCCCAACGCCTTCACCGACTGATGTCAGCAGCTTCCGTCACAGCTATTACCAGAGACTGATACGGGACCTGGGATTAGAAATGGAGCTCTGCTTGCTCCCCTAGACCCACAGACTCTCCGTTCTAAGAAAGAGCTTACTGGACAGCTCTTGCTCCTTTGGAAGATGGAAGTCTGAATCCAGTTGGCCTCCTTGGCCATACCTTCCACACCACTCCCCACCCTCTTCTTTGGGCAGTTGTGTTAGTGTACGGGGAAATAATGGACACACTGGAGCAAAGGCTGCAGGGAGATTGGCTGAAACCATCCCGAGCTAGTCTGGTGCTGCAGGCTGGTAATCTCAGCACTCTGGGAGGCTGAGGTTACCTGGCCTGTGCAACTAGCAAGACCTAGCTTCCAAATCAAAAATTAAAAAAGGATTAGGAATGTAGCTCAGCGTGAAGTACCTAGGCTTGACCCCTACCACTATGAAAACAAAAACAATAGAAACCATCAGCTTTACTGGTGTTCTTTCTGGAAGATATTTTCTACCTGCCTACTATCACTTAAAGTAGCTTTCTCTCTTGGAATTTTGAAATGTAAAAATAATTAAGAAACCAGGACACTGGGTATGGTGGTCCACACCTGTAATCCCAGCACTCTGGGAGGCTAAGGCAGGCTGTGCATAGGTTCAAGCTCAGCTACACAACTGAACAATTTAGAGAGATTCTGTCTCTATAAAAAATAAAAAAGGGAGGGTCTGGAGGAATGGCACTGCGGTTGCCTGCAAGCTCAAAGCCCTGAGTTGATTCTCCGGCACCACATAAAGTTGGGCATGGTGGTGCAGGCCTCTAATTCCCAGCTCTCGGGAGGCTGAGGCAGGAGGATTGCCTTGAGTCAGCCGGGGCTACATAGCGAGTTCAGGACCAGCCTGGGCTACAGAGCGAGACCCTGTCTCAAATAAATAAATAAATAAATAAATAAATAAATAAATAAATAAATAAAAATAAAAAGACACTGGGGTTGTAAGTCAGTGTGAAGGCCTTGGCCTGAATTCAGAGCCCTCATGAAATCAATCGATCAGGACAAGCTCCAACCTGTAACTGACCTTTAGCTCCAGTAGGACCTGTGTGCTTCCTTCAGAACACGTGTAAATAGGGGTTGATGGAATGGCTCAGCCGTTAAAGCACTTGCCTAGCAAATACTATGCCAAATGCTTAGTACCTGAGTTCGATTCCCTAGCACCACATAAGCCAGGTGTGTGGCACACACCTGTAACTCAGCACTTGGAAGTCTGAGGTAGGAGGATTGCTGTGAGTCCAAGGCCAGCCTGGGCTCCATAGTGAGTTCAGGACCAGCCTGGGCCGCAGAGTGAGACCCTGCCTCAAACAAAATAAAACAAAACACTTGTAATGGCTTTTATGTCCTCTTGGCCATGGTTGTAAATACTATGCAACAAGAATCATTTTTATTGGTTCATGACATTTCCAGTATCTTGCCAAACCATGATTCCATCTGGTCCCTCACTTACGGTTATTTTAGAGTGAATGAAAGAAGGGTAGTAATCTATTCCCAGAGTAGTCCATGCCTGTAATCCCAACTCCAGGGAGGCTTAGGCAGGAGAATCACAATTGAGGTAAGTCTGGGTAATTTAAAGAGACTCTGTCTCAAAATCAAAAGGGTTGGAGATGTGGCTCTTGTCCAGATGTTCCAGACCTCAGGTTCAACCAAAAAGGTTGGGAGTGTAATCTAGGTAGTAGCAGGTTGTTGACACTACTAGGAAAATAAATCTTGTTATCTATTGCATATTTATGAACACATATTCATTATTCTACAGTTATTGCTTACACTGTACTGAAATGCACATGTATCTCACTAGCAAGAGTGGGAGGGTGGCTGGTATGTGCTTCCCTGACCAACTTTGATGGTAGCTTCTTGCAGAATGTTTGTTGGTTCTAGTGCTAGTCAAACCAAACCTGGAGGAAGGTAAGGCACTGCTTGCATTTGCCAAGACATATGCCACTTTTTATTCATGTGAAGAGTAACTGGTGCATTGTAAGCCCTGCAGTAATGTTCTAACTGGAAAAAAAACAGAGGCCCTAACAAACAGAATACATCCTAGTAAAATGTATAAGTCTCATCTTAGGACAAAATTCCTAAGATCCTTACTGATCATTATGGTTAGATCTGGAGTGTCCCTCCAGATTCATGCATTTGGATGTTGTGGATTACCTATGGGAACACTGTGCTGTTGAGAGGCGGAGTCTGGCTGGAAGGGGTGGGTGCTTGGGGTGTGACCTGGAGGGGTGTGTACTGGCTCTGCACCTCCTCCCTCAGGTGGCTTCATGTCCACCGTGCCATGAACAGCCCATCTCCTGCTCTTTCCCCTGCCCCTCCGGCCATGTGCTTCTACCCTTGACAACCTGTGGGTCCCTGACAAGGCCTGGGATGTTTGTAGGTAGAAGGAAGCTCATACCCCATAATCTCATCTCTCGAGACCACCAGGAGGGCAGGAATGGAGCCACTCTCTCTTATCCCAGGTTTAGGATGGCCTGAAGCTCAGGTTTCATCTTACCTAAATTCCTAATTTTCCCCTGCTTCCAGACCCTTACCAGAAATCACATAGTCAGGTTTTGAAAGACACACCATGCATATTAGGTGACTTTCAGACCCCAAAATTCCTCCAATCAGTGAATGGCCCATGACCTATTACCCTTGCTGACCCTCCTCCCTTCAACTGCTTATATGCCTGGCCCTTACCTCCAACAAGTGAGCTGTTAACACTGATTCAGTCTCCCTGGTGTTGTGACATCAGTCATACTCACGGGCCCTTGGGACCCTGCTCCCCAGACTTTGCTGATTCTTGAGCATTGGTGGTCAGTGGTGGCCAGGAACCCCAGAAACCCCAACACTAACCTGTCCTGCCCAGGTACAGACTCTGACCTTCTGAAACTGTAAGTTAACATACATTATTCCTCCCTTAAATGGTGGATATTGGGTGTTCTGTCCTAGGGATGAAAAAGTAACTAAGACACTGATACTTTGAAAGGAAGAGTCACACATTACAAGATTAAATCAAACTTGAAAACCCCTGGGGCTGAGTGTGGCTACATGCCTATAATCTCAGCCCTTAGGAGGCTAAGGCTGTGAGTTCAAGGTCATCCTAGACAATATGGAAAAAAGAGGGAAGGAAGGAAGAAGATCTTTCCTAATTATCACTTCAAGATGACACTGTGGAAGTATATTCTGCATTAAGCTGCAATGAAAAAATGTTGAGAAGATAGTTGTATTGGTTAGGGGTCTAAGGGGCAGAGTTATTAGAATTTATAGTGATGAAGGAAATTTATTTGGAGGGCTTACAAGTCTGAGGAGAGAGATAGTCCAAATTGGCTGCGTGCACATGTGAGAGCTGGAGGATCCAGTAGCTGGTCAGACTCGTGTCAGAACAACCCCAGTCTGAGACAGCAGGACAGCCGGTGCAAGCTGCTGCAGATCATTGTCGAGAAAGCAAGGGGAAGACCCAAGACTGATGCGGATCTGTGGAGCAAGCTAGGAGCAAGCTGAAGTCTGAGATGTCCATGAGGCCAGTGCTTTTTCAGGAAGAGGTTTCAAGAATGTTTCATTCAGTTCAAACTGCTAGTTGGGCAGCTCACACCCAGGGTGGGCACCCCTCACTCACTCTCTGGCCCTTAAGTCAACAACACACAACTGAAAGCTCTTCCTTGGTCATTTTCCTATTGCAACAAGTTGGCACAATCCCTCCAATGATCACAATAGTCAAGAATGAATAGCCAGGTAGTGTAGCACAAGCCTGGGATTTTAGCACTCCAGGAGGCTGAGACAAGAGAGTCTCCAGTTCAAGCCCACCCTCGGCAAGACCCTGTTTCAAAATAAAAATTAATCTTAGCTTTCTGGGAGGCTGAGGCAGGAAGATCACAAATTCAAGCCTAGCTGGGGCAACTTAGTGAATTAGACAAACCTCTCCTAAATATAAAGAAATAAAAAAGAGCTGGAGATGTGGCTCAGTGTAAAGGCCCTGGGATCAATCCCAGGTACAACAAAAAGAAATGGCTGTGTATCGTTGTACACATATTTTCCTCTAAAATACTGACATACAAGTAAAGGGAAAAACAAAGTTTTTAAAAATCTTCCAAAATTTGAACAAATGTTGGTGCAGGGCAAGACCTACCCTTTCATGTGCTAAGCCAACCCTGTGTCAACACGACTTTGTACCACCACCCCATTTCACCCCACCCACCCACCCACCCACACACACACACACAGAATTGGTAATTGACTATCCAGAGCCTCAAACATTCATTGGGCTTCATTTTCCTGGGACTCAGGGCCATCTTGTGCACACCACTGTCTTCCCAGTGTCCATCTCTCACCACTCCCCATAGCAGCCGGCCCCCAGCATGCCCCACATTCTGGCTGAGGGTTTGCCAAGTCCCTTGGAGATAATTCCCGTTCACAGCCACACCTCAGCTCCGAGAGTGTCACCTGCGGTCTTCTGTCCTTGTCTTGCACATCCACTGCCAGAACCTTCAGTGGAGGTGGGGACCTTGACCTTAGCCTCTAGGGGGCAGATAATGTGCCATCTATCAGAGTTCCACTAAAACATTGTGAGTGACATTTCTTCCTCTTTTTAGCTTTCTGAGGAAAATCTTCTCGTAACAAAAGGTTATTGGAAAATCAATACTCATATTCCCTCATCTTTAGAAAAAGGTAGTTCATGCCAATGATAGTTTGGTAGCAGGACAGCTGAACTGAAGTTGTGCCGAAATCTTTTTCTTCCTTACACAATGAGTGCTATCATCAAGACTCTCATAGGGTGTGGTGAGATTTGCCTGGGATCCCAGCTACTCAGGAGGCTGAGGCAGGAGGATCTCATGTTTGAGTCTAACCTGGGCACTACAGCAAGACCATAACAGAAGGGAAAGGAGGTAGGGGAGGAAAACAGGAGGAGGAGGAAGAGAAGGAGAAGGAGGAGATGGAGGACAAAAACAATGATAATGATGACGACACCATCAGCAAGAAAATGGAAAGAACTTCCTCCCGGCTTCTGGTTCTTCTACTTTTCTCAGCACAGGTCTGTAGATGCCACCTCTATAGCCCTCAACGAGTTCCAGCCACGGGTCAGGCCTTATCCTTCTCACTCTCAGTGCTGTGGCTTGAATCTGAAATACCCCAAGGCCACATGTCAAAAGCTTGGCACAATTGGGAGGTGTGAGATCCTCAGGACTGAGGACCAGTGGAAGGAAGTGAGGTCACTAGAGGCACGCCCATGGGGCTACAGGGCTCTCCGTTGTACCTCTGAAGCATCTCTGGTTACCTGGGGCCAGGAGGAGAATTGGAGGTTGAAAGCAAAAGGGCTCGAGGGAACATTCTGGAGTGGTGGGAAAGTTTACATTGTGATTGTGATAATTTTGCTTTTTTTTTTTTATGGTACTAGGAATCAAGCCCAGGGATTTAGCACTGAACTACATTGTCAGGCCATTTTTTATTTTTGATTTTGAGACAGGGTCATTTTAAGTCACTAAGTTGCCCAGTCTGGGCTTGAACTTGTGGTCCTCCTGCTTCAGTCTTCCACAGTGCCTGTGCCAGTGGGCCCAGCTTGTGGTGATTTTAGAGATGTGCATATTTGTCAAAGCCCATTGAGCTGTGCTCTTAAAAAAGTGTTTTTTAAAAAACTGTAGATATATTATATCTCTCAAAATATTCATAAAGAAAGAGCTGAAAGATTTGTGTCAGTTTTAAAAATGAGAAACTTGGTTCACATGTATCAATTTTATTTATAGCCTATGATTCGATTTTTTATGCTTCCTAAGGTTCTGTTAATTTTATCTGGTTGACAAAACTGATTCAAATATGTAGAAATATCTTGTTTACCAGTGGCCCATAAGGCCAGCATGCTGGGCAGCTGAGGCTGAAGGACTAAATGTTTGAGGTTCTCCTGAGCAACTTAGCAAGACTCTGTCTCACAACTGAACCGAAAGGAAGGGCTGGAGACAGGGCTCAGTGTGAAAGCTCTGAACTCAATCCCCCATAGCGCCACCCCGCAAAAAGGCTGAGTTCAATCTCCACGATTCCTCCTGCCTCTACAAGGAATCTTGTTCAACTTTCATCTTCTCCAGCTGGCAGATTTTGTGGCAGTTTAGGGTGCCTGTGAAGGGGATAGCTCCTGAGTCCCTCTGCCTGATCCAAGTCTCATCTCTTCCTTTAGTATCCATAAGATAATTTGCTTAATATCACTCAAGCTGAAATTATCATGTTTGAAAAATTGAGATCAAAGTAGGGCTGTTATGAGCTCAAAAATGATAATATTAATATATTGGGAATGCCTGATCCATGGCCTGGCATGCAGAAAGTCTCAGGAATATACAGGTGGCATTACCTGGCCAAGCATTGAACTCATGTTTTTTACTGAGCTCATCATCCAACTTTTAGAATTTGCAGGATTTGGAAATAAGTGTTTTGATGTTGTATTTATTTATTTATTTTTAAATTGGGAAGTACCAGGGAATGAACCCAAGACACTAGGCAGGCTAGGCAAACACTCTATCACTGAGCTCTATCTCGAGCCCACATATGAAACAGACAAAACAAATGAACAAAAATTTTCCTATTTAAGCTTACCAAGAGTCAGGCAATATTCTAGGATATGTCAGTGAAAGTCCAATAGAGGCATAGTGCTGTGCACTCATGGATCAAAAATTATCTCAGGAGTAGAAATACTCATCGTTAAGCAAAAATTACAAGAGTCTATTTCACCAAACTCCTACATTTGGTGCCAGCAGACTAGGATAAAAAAAATCAGATGAAGCTTGGTGTGGTGGCACAGGCTTGTAATCCCGGCACTCTGGAAGGTTGATGCAGGAAGATTACAAGTTAGGCCCAGCCTTATTTATAAGGCAATTTAGGCTTTGGGCTCAATCCCCAGTACCACACACACAAAAATCAAATACAACAAAAAATAAAAATCAAATGGAAACGGAGCCCAGTGACACAGGCTTGTAATCCCAACATTCTGGGAGACTGAGGTAGGAAGATTACAAACTCAAACTCAGATTGGGAAACTTAATGAAACCTTTTCTCAAAATCAAAAATAAAAAATGGTTTGGGAATGTAGCTCAGGGTAGAGAAAAAAATCAAAGAAAGTCACTTATGCTAAAATTTTATTTCACTAAGATTAAAACTAATTTTATAAGAAATATGGAAAATCAAGTATATGAGAATATTACAGTAGGGCTGAGGAGAGACTTCCAGTCAAGATGGTGGCCAAGTAACAAAACTGCACAATGTCTCCTAATGGACCTACTTAAAATGTTGGGAATTTAGTCAAAAAACCACCTATTCAATGTATCTAGGACGGGGCGGTATACCCTAACAACTGAAAGGAGACCAGGGGAAGATCACAAATCCCAAAAGAACATCAGAAGCAGAGGAAAAGAACAGCAGCCTAGGAAGCTGCCATAGGCCAGCTGCAAATGGCTAGAAGCCACAGGCATCTGCAGACAGAGGAAAGCCCATGTATAGCCTGAAACATTTGACTGAACTAGGAGAGAAAGGAGCGCCCCAACAACTGATAGGAGGCCATGGGCTGGTCAGAAATCCTAAAGTCATATAGCAAATGGAGAAAAATAGCAGCTGACTAGGCACAACCTTCAGCTGCTGGCACTCACAGACCACAAATGGAGGAAAGCCCAGAGTCCAGAACCTCAGACTAAGGTAAGTGCTGATCCAGGAGAAGCGTGAATTATCATCAGCTGGTAACCCCAGTCTCCAAAAGAACGAACTGCACATAGTGCATACTACAAACACAATGTGAACTTCTCCTAGAAAAGGTCACCTGGAGCCAAGATCAGAAGTAGTGCTCAGCAGCCATCATAGGCAATGATGTAAGCAGGAGCCATTAAAAAAAAAAAAAGAGCCTGAAACTGAAATGATTAGAGTAAAAGAAAGCTCTGAAGAGCGCAACAGGGTTTTTGGAGTCACTCTTAATCAGTTTCTAGGAAGAAACTGGCACAAGAGGTAGTTGCAGAGGGGAGAAAAAGGCCACTGACCTCCTGAACAGCTGGAGTGTAGTGGGCATACCTCCAGGGGTTGAGAGACCCACCCTGGGGGAGGGAAGCCAGGATAGGCAGGAGAGTTTGCTGAGAAGGCTGAGGGTGAACAAGACACTTCAGAGGCCATCAGACTGCTAGTTCTTCCCTCACTGCCTACTCCCAGCTCACAATTCAAAGAAGCTCCTCTCACTCACCATCATAGCCATTCAAAGAAACCTCTCAGCTAGGCCTTTGAAGTGAAGTCCCTCAACAACAGTAACATGGGAAGAAGACAAGGCAAAAGGACACCCACAGAAATGCCTGGGATCCCAGAAATTAATGTCATGGGCCCTAAAATAGTGGAACTCATAGGGAAGGAAACTAAAAAGCAAATAAAGGAGTCAAACAACCAGTTCAAACAAGATATTCTCAAAGACATGCAAGTCTTGATCAGTGGGTTTTAAGAGAAACTTACTAATCAAATAGTGGCCCTCATGGAGGCAAAGCTTACTGAGCGTATTGAAGCCACAAATAAAAGTTGACTGAGGTAAATAAGGAAATGCGAGATCTGAAGGAACATTTTGATAGAGAAGTAAAAAATCTGAAAAGAAATCTAGCTGAAATTCAAGATACGAAAAATATATGTGAAAGCAGGGGAAGACAACTCAAATATTGTGAGGACAGAATCTCAGACATTGAAGACAAGGCTGAGGAAATAAATGCTATAATTAAGCACAACTCCAAAATTAGAAATGAGCAAATTAGCTGGATACAACAGCTGATGGATGACTCAAAGAGACCCAATCTCAGAATTATTGGTGTGGGCGAAAGAGCAGAAGACAGCACCAAAGGTATAAAGAATTTATTCAGTGAGATAGTGCAAGAAAATTCCCCAAATCTAGAAAAATAGTGTTCAGGTACAAGCAGCTTACAGAACACCAAATAACCTCAACCAGCAATGAGACTCGCCACGACATATCATAATTAAAACCTCAGAAATACAACATAAAGAAAGAATATTAAAAGCTGCAAGAGAAAAACAATCATTATTCTGCCAAGGCAAAACCATTCAAATTACAGCAGATTCCATAGTGTAAACTTTAAAGGCCAGGAGAACCTGGAGCAAGATCTTTCAAGCTTTAAAAGCTGTGTTGTATCCAGCAAAATTATCCCTGAAAATTGAAGGAGACGTAAAAATTTTGCATGACCAAGAATCCCTAAAGAAATTTGTAACCACTAGCTCAGCATTGTAGAAAATACTTCAAGGAATCTTTGAGAGAAGCAGAGACAAGCAGCACCAAAAACCATGGAGGAAAGGAAGCACCTAAAGAGAAAGTGTAACAAAAAAATAGATTGGTATTTGAATCATTTGATTGGTATCCTTCTAAAACAGTACCAACTGTGTCATAAAATCTGTGAATTTCCCCCATAATTATTATTTTTAATGTATGTAAATTTGAAAAAACATAATAATTATATTAAATATGGGGAATTGGTATGAAATCTTTAAAATATGTTTGCATGAAGTTAAGTATGGATAGGTAGACAAAAGGATAAAGCAAATCTGTCAAAATGTTAGTAATTAGTGAAATGTGAGTAAACAATTTATGAAAGTTTAAAAAAATCTGAAATAACTAAGCATGCCACTCTATTGCTTTAAGTGTAGTATAGTTATGTGATACAGATTTAAGTTCATTTAATGTAGGAATTCAATATAGGCTTAAGCTCATTAATTGTAGCAATTCACTCATTTGGTCTTAGATGTAAGTTTATCTTAAAATAATTGGTGCAATGACAACCTGAATGTTCACTTAATAAACAAACACCTTTCAGTATTCAGCTAAGGAATTTGAAATTTAACTTCCCTCTTTTTCTTTCTCAAGTTTTGTAGCCTTGTGAATTTCATTGTTAATAGTTTGCTTCCTATGTGGGCTGATGAGTGAATCCACATTAAAGAATCTCCAGGCTGGAGGAATGGCTCAGCTGTTAAAGCACATGCCTACCGAGTGCTAAGACAAAAGAAAAAAAAAAATCCCGACAAAGATCCAGTGAGATACAGAAAAAAGTACTTTTGTCAAATCAACCCCAATAAAGGGCTCTGTTGGAGAAGAGAAGAGGCACCAAGATATGGCCAATGCAGCCCACTCTAGGGGTGGGAAACTGAGCTAATAAGTTGTGATGTGAGTGGTAAAGTGAGTCAGACACAGAAGATTAAATATGTTAAATATCATATGGTTTCTCTGATTTGCAAAACCCAGAACACAAGCACTCTATAGAACGAAATGAGTGTGATAGTGGGAATTACAGGGGCATGGGGAAGGTGTGGGAGAGCCAAAAATGGGGAGGGGAAGGGTTCATAATACTGATGTGATATATATGTGAACAAAATACTCAAGTGTATTGTAAATATTCATGTATTGCATATATACATTAATAAAATGGTAGGAAACAGAGGCTGAGGACAGAAGATTACAAGTGATTACTGAGACTCTGTCCTTTTTGTTTTTGATGGTAGTTGTGTCACCTCGGATTGCGCCCAGAGTGTCCCACTGAGCCACACCTACCACTTATTTTTGTACTTCATCTTGAGGCAGCTCTCACTAAGTTGCTAAATTGCCCAAGTAGAACTGACATTTATGATTTCCTCCTGCAGCTTCTCAGAGCTTGAGATTACAAGCCTGCACCAGTGGGTTCAGCTCAAATCCTTTCTTAAAATCAGAAATAAAAGGGGTGGACATGTAGCTCGGTGAGAAGGCCCTGGGTTTCATCTCTGGACTGGGGTGGGGGAACAATCCTAGTGTTAACCAATCCATTGTTTTTCTACTATTCCATCTCCTGTCCCTGACTTATAGAAAACTAACTCTGAGATAATCAATCCATGGTTGTTTATGCTTTCATTAGCCCTTTTCTTTCTGTCTATAAAACCAACCTACTCAGCACACTGAAGCAACGAAAAACAAACAACAACAGCAATAACAAAAACAAGTAAACAAAACACAACCTCTGTGTGGCTTGGTTTATTGACTCTTTACAACACTGGAGAATGGGCCTAGACCTTCGCCCTGAGCTGCTTTCCCAGCTCTTTTTATTTTGTGTTGCTCAAGTGCCCAGGCTGGGTTTGAACTTGCAGTCCCTGCTTCAGTCTCCACAGGCGCTGAGATTACAGGTGTGCACCACCACACTCAGTTTATTATTATATTTTAATACATGTCACTTTGTTGTCCAGGTTGGCCTTGAACTCCTGAAATGAATCAATCCTCTTGCCTCGGTCTCTAAGTGGCTGCGAACACAGGTGTGCACCACCACATCCAGCTCTGAGCACTTTTATTTTCAGTACTAAGGATAAAGCTGGGGCCTTCACACTGGGCTTCATTCCTAGACCTGTATTATTTTTTATTTTGAGACAAGGTCTTGCTAATTCTCTAAATACTTGAGGTTGAACTTGAACTTGCACTTGTGATTCTCCTGTCTCAGCCACTCAGAGTGCTGGTATTGTAAGCAGACACCACACCTAGCTAACACCTTTCTTTTAAATCACAGACATCTCACTCATGTCTTCCATTTTGAATTCAGAGGCACTGGTAGTTGGTCCCATATGGTTCAGTACTGCATTATTATTTCAGGTATATTAATTGTCTTAGTCTGTGTAGGCTGCTGCCACAAAACACCATAAACTGTGTGGCTTTGTAAAAGCAGCAATTTACTGCTCAGGCTGGAGGCTGGATAATCTAATTTGTAGGAGCAGGCTGATTTAGTGTCTGATGAGAGCTGTTACTTGTTCATACACCAAGATTTCTTGCTATGGCCTTATGTGGGTGGAGAGACAGTACCATTCCCTGGGGTTCATTTTAATTATTTAGCAGTCGTACTGAAGATCAAGCCCAGGGCCCTCACACTGAGCTATATCCCAGCGCATTTTCATTTTTGATTTTGAGACAGGGTTATGCTAAGTTACTAAATGGCCCAAATTAGGCTTGAAATTTGGTTCTTGTAATTCAGCCTCCCATAGTGCTGGGATTACCATCCTGCACCAGGACTGTATAGTTTATTTTGAGACAACATCTCACCAAGTTGCCCAGGCTAGCCTTAAACTTGCAATGCTCCTGCCTCAGCCTCCCAAGTAGCTGGGATTACAGGTGGACACCACCACATCAATCTTGGTAGATTATTTCTTTTTTTATAAAAAATAAGAATGAAGGATTCCTGGTTTGGGGCCTAAGCAGAAATATATGATGGGCCTTGAACTGAGCTGGTGAAACTGCATAAGGAGAAAATCAAGAATTCTCCCAACAGGAAATGTAGATTGGTGGACATTGAAGGACTGTCTCATTTAACCCAGTGAGTGAGGAATTGCTCCACCACCTTCATTTACACACACAGACACCTGCAGCAGACTTTGCATAGGGAGTAGGAGGTGGAGCCCTGTCTATAGCACTCCTGATTCTCCCACACACACTTAGCCTAGTAGTCCTAATTTAGTTGCCTCAACTCTCGCAGAAGAGAAAATACAGAAATTTAGGTAGAAGCAATGCTTAAAATATGCAGGCCAGTAATCCTAGCATCCTGTGAGGCTGAAGCAGGAGAATTCTCAAGTACAAGTCCAGCCTGGGAAATTTAGTGACTTAATGAAACCCTATCTCAAAAATCAAAAATCAAAAATGGGCTGGAGTTGTAGCTCTGCTCAATCCCTGGTACCACAACAAACAAACAAAACCCAAAATAACCAGTTTGGTTCTCTGCAGAAGTTGCAGTTTCTGGAAGCAGCCATAGGCCAGCGTGGTAGCTAGCTCACCTGCTCTCTCCCCAGGGAGAGAGTAGTTAGGAGCAAGTGGAGGGAGGCGGGGTGGGGGTGGGGTTGCTAGGGCAGTAGCTAACTTCCAGCCTCCTCAGAAGACTATTAATATTTTAACACTAGCAACAATAGCAGTGCAAATAGCAGAGGCTTTAGCAAGCAAAGCAAGGAACTACTTCAATTCTGGATTCAAAGAAGTTTTGGCTTTCCTTCCTTCCTTTCTTCCTTCCATGGACAAATAAAAATTGTACATGCTTATGAGGTACCACATACGTTATGTAATGTTCAAGTCAGGGCAGGCTTTTCCAGATGTCTTATATATCATTTCTTTGTGATTAGAAAAGGTATTTTCAAACACAGAAAAGCTGAATTTTAGTTGAGCTCTGTTTCTTACTCTGAAATCAACTTGCTACATTTCCAGCCTCTGAATAAAATCAACCAACCTTACCAGAGCATGAGCATAGTAACAGCAGTGTGGGAGGTTGAGGCAGGAGGATCTCAATTTTGAGTTCCACCTGGACAACCTTGTCTCAAAATAAAAAAAAATGGGGGAGGGGGTGCCTGGGGGAATGGCCCAGTCGTTAAAAGTACTTGCTTAGCAAGCACAAGGCCCTGGGTTCAATTCTACAGCCAGGCGTGGTGGAGCATGCCTGCAATTCCAGCACTAGGGAGGCTGAGATAGGAGGATTGCCAAGTCCAAGGCCAGCCTGGTCTCCATAGTTAAACGTTCAGGACCAGCAGGGGCTACAGAGTGAGACCCTGTCTGGCTCTTTAAATAAAGTAAAATAAAATAAAATAAAATAAAATAAAAAGGCCTGGGAACGTAATTCAGTTGCAGAGTATCCTGGATTTGAGCTCCAATACTACACATAAAGAAAAATCTGTGTATCTTATGATTGACATTCTCATGTTTTATATTTTATAGATTGGTTAGCTGGGGAAGGGTCAAGTACTGGGGACTGAACCCTGAACCCAGGGCCTTTTCACTGAATTACAACCCCAGATTTTTTATTTTTATTTTGGAAAAGGTCTCAGCCAGGCCCAGTGGCACAGGCCTGTAATCCTAGAACTCTGGGAGGCTGAGGCAGGAGGATCACAAGTTCAAGCCCAGCCAGGGCAACTTAGTGACTCAGTGAGACCCTATGTGACTTTCAAAATTAACTAAAAAATGAGCTGGAGGTGTAGCTCATTGCAAAGGCTATGGACTCAGTCCCTAGTGCCAGGGAGACAGAGCGGGGAAGAGACAGAGAGAGAGAGAGGGTGAGGGAGGAAGAGAAAAGGAGAGTGAGAAAGAGAGAGTCTTGCAGAATCTCTGATAGCCTCCCAAGGTGCTATCAGCATCAGGCATATACCACCATGCCCAGCTGCAGGTATTATTTTAATGTAATTTCAACACAAAAAAAAAATCAAAGCATTGCCTAGAAGTAAGTCAACCTCCAAACTCAGAATTCTGTAGTGTTCAACCTGAAAATTTGGGGGGGTTACTACTAAATATAATATATAAACTATGTGATGATCAATTTTTAATATTTTTGACTTTACATGACATGAATTTAAGGTGTTTGTTTTATGTAAGTGTGACACTGGTATTATGATTGTGCTTAAAAACAAAACAGAGCCTTAGCTGGGGATTGTGGCACATGCCTGTAGTCCTAGCATGCTGGGAGGCAGGAGAATTGCAAGTTTGAGCCCAACCAGTGCAATTTAGCAAGATCCTATCTCAAAAATAAAAAATAAAAAAAGAGCTGGAAATATAGCTTAGTGCAAAGGCCCTGGATTCAAATCCCAATGTCATAAACAAAACAAAACAAAAGCCACCCAGATCCTTAATTTCTTAGATGAACCTATGTTACGGTTTGGATCTACAGTGTCCCCCAGAAGCCTCATGCATTTGGGTGTTGTGGACTCTATGAGCTATAAAAAAGGGAGGGCCTGGTTGAGAGGCATGTGGGGGAAGACAGGTGTGAGGCAGATTACCAATTACGGCTGTGTGGTGCACTAGAGGTGTGTTGTAAATTTCAGTTGTGTGGAACATTCGTGGGCTTGTGACCTGGAAGGGGCTTAGCCCAGAAGGGGCACAGAACATTGAGGCTAGACCTGGAAGGGGCAGATCCCTGGATGGGACCTGAAACGGTGTCTGCTTGTTCCCCCTTTCTCCCTCACTTTGTGTCCATCTGCCATGCCTTAAACAGCTTCTGCCGTGTGCTTCCACCATTACCAGTTTCCACGAATGGACTGAGACTTTCTGAAACTGTGAGCTAAAATGAATCTTTCATTTCTTCAGTGGTGGTTGTTGGGTATTGAGTCACATCAATGGAAAAGTACCTAAGACAGCATATCACAGTATTTCTGATTAAATGATGTAATGATAAAATGCAATAGCTGGTTTATTTATTTTTTCACTCATATTTTTCATTTATTTCTGTAGCGCTAAGGCTTGGACCCAGGGCCTTTTGCCCTAAGCTCTATTCCCAGCCCTGTTTTAAATTTTTTTGAGACAAGGTCTCATCAAGTTGCTAAATTGCCCAGGCTGGGCTACAACTTGTATGCTCCTGCCTCAGTCTCCAGAGTGTTGGGATTACAGGCCTGCGCCTTGGAGCCTGGCTCCAACAGTTGATTATAAATGATCTAGCCAGGGGTGTGGGAACCTAGGGGCCATAAGTGAAATAGGCTGATCACATGTTGGTAAGTATAAAATCTGTGTAATAGATACATGGGGAATCATTGTTCTGTTTTTTCTAGTACATGGATGTTTGCAAATCTTGATCACAAAAGCTTTAAAAAAATCAGTATTTAGCCAACAATTGGAACCAACGGCTGCTGTTCAAAACGAGACACAGAAGCGACAAGATTGTCATTGTTCTCATGGCCTTAGGGTGTTATTTTGTTGAAGGGCTTTGTCATATTGCACTTTGCAAGGTGAATATAAAAGGTAGTGTACACTCACCTTTATCCTTCATCTTGCTCTGGGTGCCTCCTGCAGCCTGACCCACAGTGGTTAGTGTAAACAACTCCCCCTTACTTGGCCTCGGAGCTGGCAGTCGTCACATTAATTGCTACCTTGGTGTAGCTACTACCCGCCTGCAGCCAGTGATAACATTTTACAACACAAGACACCCCACATTTTGGTGTCCAAATTCAGTTACTAACTCAACAAGCTCTCCACTTCTCAGTAGCAATTTTAAGCTAAAATTTGAAGTCCTGTAATTGCTGAGTCCTTTACTATAATCTGAACATCTGTTGGCCTACAGGAACTTTCTAAGCATCACTTCCTGCCCACCTGTGCTGAAAGGGGTGCCAAGAGAGTGGGCCACTTCTAACTGCAAGTTAAATCCCTAAGAAACATATTCCTAATTCATTTCATTCTCAATATAATTGCAGAATGGATTTAGTTTACAAATAACTCTCATGAATTTAGAGAAAGAGAATTTACAAAGAATTTAAATGGTTATTAGAAGTTTGAATTTTATGGCTTTTGTTAGTTAAAATTCTAAATGAGTGTGTGTTTGAGTGTTGCCTATTATTCTCTCTCTCTCTCTCTCTCTCTCTCTCTCTCTCTCCCTCCCTCTGTGTGTGTGTGTGTGTGTGTGTGTGTGTGGTGCTGGGAATTGAACAGAGGATAGAGGGCCTTGCACATCCTCTCTACCTCTGAGTAACAGCACCAAGCCCCTTGACTCATTTTATTTTTTTACTTGCTTATGTATTTATTTTTGCTTTTTTGAGATATGATCTTATTCTATAGTCCAGGCTAGTCCTGAACTCACTATGTAGCTCAGGCTAGTCTTAAACTCATGGCAATCCTCCTTCCTCAGTCTTCTGAGCACTGGGATTACAAGTGTACACAACTACTCCCAGCTGGACTCATTTTAGAAGCCCAAAATACATTCTTCCTTGGATGTGACTTTTTAGTGTACTATTTCATGATATTTATCCTAAGAATGCAATTCAAAGAGTCATGGATTTAATGCTATTTATTAATATTAAGGGGATCAGGCAAAGATGTATGAAAGGTATTCAGCTTTCTCCAATCTCTCAACCTAGTATTATTAGTGGAAGAAAAAAAAAATAAAGAATTTACTTGGAGTTATAACTGATAACAAGATATCATAAAAAATGGAGTTGCTCCAATTTCAAGACATAGAATGCCAGTTGAAATTGAGATAAATTTTTTGAAAGATCATTTATTTACACATCAATATCTTTGGAGAGCTCAGAGTTTTGAAGTGATAAGAAGTTGCCTTAAAATTTAAAACCAGAGGACTTCTGGGCAGGATGGTGGCTGAGAACAGTGCTGATTAATGGCTCCCAGCAAGCTCATTCAAAAAGTTGACATAAAGTTCAAAACTACCTGCTCAACTTAGCTAGGAGAGGGTGAAGAGCTCCCGGAATTGAAAGAGGCCAGGGGAGGTTGGAAAACCCACAGACATGTGAGAAGTTGAAGAAAATGCCAGCTGGGAAGTTACCCCAGGTCACCTGGAAAGAACTGTGAGCTGCCAGTATCCACAGACCAAGGTAAGCCAGGAGACATGAGCCTGAACCATGGTAAGCCTGGATCTGGGACACATGGGAATTGACAGCAGCTGGTAGCCCCAGCTTCCAGAAACAAGCCTGTGTGTAGTACAGACTGCAAACACACTGCAAGTTTTCTCTTGAAGAGGTCTCCTGGAGCCTAGACCACATTAGGAGAAGCAGCATTCAGCAGCCATAATAGGGAGTGACATAGGGAGGAGCCATATTGAAATGAGCCAGAGTCTGAATTGTTAAGTGTAAAAGAAGCCACAAAAGGGGCATATTGGGGTTGTGGAGGACACTCTTAAATAGTGCCCAGAAAGAAACTGGCACAAGATACAGTCGCAGAGAGAAGAGAAAGGCTGCCGATCCCCTCAACAGCGCAGGTGGTAGTGAGAGCACCTCAGAGGGCAGAGAGTCTGGTCCTTGAGGAAGGGAAGCTAGGTCAGGTGGGAAAGCTTTTCTGAGGGGGTGGGAGTGAACAAGATACCACAGAGACCATTAGGCTGTTAGGTCCCCCTTCACTGCATACTCCCAACACAGAACTCAGAGGACTTTGGCTCCCCTCATAAACCCTCACACATATTCAAAGAAACCTCTCAACTAGAAGTGAAATCTTTTGACAATAGAATCATGGGAGGAGAAGGCAAGAGGACATGTGCAGAGATGCCTGACACTCCAGAAGCTAATGTCATGGGGCCTGAAATAGTGGAACTTAGCAGGAAAGGAAGCAAAAAACCAAACAGAACAGCTGGTTTCTGCAAACAGTCAGTTCAAACAAGACATTCTTAAAGAAATGCAAATAATAGGGGTTTTTTTGTTGTTGTTTTGGTTTTTTCGGTGTTTTGGTTTTTGCTTTTTTGGGCTTTTAAAATTTTATTTATTTATTTATTTATTTATTTATTTATTTATTTATTTTGGAGACAGGATCTTGCTCTGTAGCCCAGGCTGTTCCTGAACTCACTAGGGGACCCAAGATGGCCTTAAACTCACGCAATACTCCTGCCTCAGCCTCCTGAGTTCTGGGATTATAGGCGTGTGCCACCACATCCAGCTTATGGGGTGCTGGGGAATCAAACACAGGTACTTAGCACTTGACCTAGCACTTGCAGGGCAAGCACTTTAATAGTTGAGCCATTCCTCCAGCCCCAAGAAATGCAAGTAATGATCAGCGGGTTAACAGAGGGATTTACTTTTTTATTTTTTTGGTAAAAAAATTCACATGACATAAAATTTAACTTTTTTTTTTGTAAATACATGAATTCCAAATTCTGTAACACAGAATCATAGGGTTTGGGGAATGAGTGAGCATCTGCGTCTACTCCTTTTTCAGATGTTCACTCCTTCTTTACCTACCTTTGCCTCTCTTCCTACCCAGCCATTCATGTTTGGGCCATTTTATGTTATTACTTTTGTGCATGTCAAAAGAGGGACACCCACCTATAGTCAGACATTTGTGCTTGGTCCATTGCACTGAACATTATTGACTCTAGGTGGCCCATTTTCATTCAAATGCTTCCTATCTGTCTTTCTTTATGGCTGCATAGTATTCCATTGCATATAGGTACAACATCTTTAACCATTCCTGTATGGATGGGCAGGTAGGTTGTTTCCAAAATTTGGCTATTATGAAATGTGCTTCTGTAAGCATGAAAATGCATGTGTCTTTTGGGAATATGCTCAGTAGAGCAGTGGCTGGATCAAATGAAATTTCCATTCTCAGCTTCCTATGGAACCTCCAGACTGCTTTCCATTATGGTTGTACCAGCTTGCATTTCCACCAGCAGTGGAGTTCCATTTTTTCCACATCCTCGTCAACAACTGTGTTTTGATTTCTTGGTTTAGGCCATTCTCACTCGACTGAGGTGAAACCTCAATGTTGCTTTTATAAAACACAAAAAAGAGCAATCTCAAATAAATAATCTAATGATGCAGCTCGAAATTCTAGAGAAACAAGAACAAACCAAATCCAAAAGCAGCAGAAGGAAGGAAATTATAAGTATCAGATCAAAAGGCACTGGCATTGGAACTAAAAATAAAAAAAATTAATGAATCAAAGACTTGGCTCTTCAAAAGGATAAATAAGATTTTCCCACTATTTTTATTAATATACATATGCAATACATAGTGTTTACAATGAATTTGAGTATTTCGTGCACATATGTATCATAGCAACTTTACAATCTTTTCCCATTTTTGACCCTCCCACCCCCTCCCTATTACTTCTCCCAACTCCAGCTATCACTTCATGTGGTTCTATAGAATGTCTGTGTTCTGGGTTTCCCAGGTCAGAGAGACTATACAGTACTTAATATATTAATCTTCCACATCTAAATCATTCATCAGCTTCCTATTCCTTGAATGGGTCGCAACAGTCAAATCTTGATACCTCTTCTCTGAATCCGACCAATCCCTTTATTGGGATATTTACCAAAAGTTTTTTTTTCTGTATTTTGCTATATCTTTGTTGATATTCTTAATCCTGGCCTTACCCATCAGTCCATATTAGAAAATAACTACAAGCATGTAATTCAAAAGACTAGTAAATATGAGAAAGAAGAAAAAATGTTAAATTTAAAATGCCTTAGCAGAATACTGGAAGGTACATGTTTGTACATTCACAGGGTTATCTTTACATCAATCAGTTTTCTTAGGATAATCATACATCAAAGACCTAACAAGTGAATTGCTACAATAAATGAATTTAAAATTATATCACATTGCTACATTAAATGAACTTAAATCTATGTCACATAAATATACTTAAAGTAACAGATATGAAGGCAAATTAGTTATTTCAGAATTTTTAAACTTTCATAACTTACTCATATGTTACTCATAACATATTTCACTGATTACTAACATTTTGCTAGATTTGGTTTATAATTTTATCCACCTTTCCATCCATATATTCATGCACACATATTTTTAAGATTTTATGTCAATTCTCCATGTTGCATGTATGTAATTATTCTGTTTTGCACATGACTATACTATTACTAATAATAATGATGTGGGGAGATTTGACAGATTTTATGGAACAGTGGGTACTGTTTTAAAAATATATCAATCAGAAGATTTAATTCCCACTCTTTTTTATTACATTTTTCTCTTTAGATGTTACCTTTCCTCCAAGTTATTTTGGTGCTGCTTATCTTTATTCCTCTCAAAGAGGATAAACTCAAATTCAACATCATAAAAGTGAATTGCTTTATTCAACAAGCTTAAGACTTTATAAATTTGCTACATTAAATGGACCTAAATCTCTATCACATAAGTATACTATAGTTGAAGCAATAGATAAATAGCTATGTTTAGTAATTTCTGATTTTTCTTGACTTTCATACATTGTTTACTCATATTTCACTGATTGTTAACATTTGGCTTGATTTGGTGTATCCTTTTACCTACCAATTCATCCCTAATTTCATGCATAGCCTTACTTCTTTAATCAGCTCATTCTTCTCTAGCTGTTGTCGCTTCTTCTCTGGGGTCATTGGTATTGTTGGCTTTCCTTTCACTTTGTAAGTTTCCTTTAAGTATTTTCTGCAATATTGGTTGAGTGGCTGCAAATTCCTTTCAGCTGTCTCTGTCATGGAAAGTTTTAAGTTCTCCCTTAAAATTAAAAGATAATTTTGCTGGATATAGCAGTCTTGGTTGGCATTTATGTTCTTTTAGTGCTTGGATGACACTGCTCCAAGATCTCCTAGCTTTTAGAGTTTGGATTGAAAAATCTGCCGTTATCCTGATGGGCTTATCTTTGTAGGTCACCTTCTGTTTTTCTCTTACTGCTTTTAGGATTTTCTCTTTGTGTTGGGTTTCTAGTATCTTAATTACGATGTGTCGTGATGAGGATTTCTTCTGATCAAAGTTGTTTGGTGTTCTATATGCCTGCAGTAGTTCCATGTTTATTTCTTTTCTGAGATTTGGGAAATTTTCTTCCATAATTTCATTGAACATGTCCTTTAAGCCTTTTGTTTTGTCCTCAGTCTTCTCCTCCATTCCCATAATTCTGAGCTTGTTTCTTTTTGAATCAGCCGTTGTAATGATTCACTTTCTTCCTTATTTACTTTGTGTTTTTCACAGCCTGTATGTTACAGTTCAGTCACTTGGTCTTCTACGTCTGACATTCTATTCTGAAGATGTTCAAAGTGGCTGCTTATTATTTCCTGTGTATTTTTCACTTCCTGAATATATGCATCCAATTCTTTAATATCTCTGTTGTATTCTTCTCTGATTTCTTGTTTTGTCTTCATTATCTTCTGGTTTATTTCTTCTTTGGTCTCCTCTATTTGCTTTTCAAGGTTGCTTTTAGCTTAGCTATGAGTTGGTGTAGCTCTTGCACTGTCTGTTTCATTTCATGCTTTCATTCCTGCTTTAATCCAATGATTTTCTGGGCCCAGAAGTTACTATCATTTTTGCCATTTTCATCTTTGGGTTCCACAATTTCAGTATCTCTGGTATCATTTTCTGGGTTGTCAGGTCTTTTTGTAGGAGATTTTTTTACCACCTTGCCTCATGGTTCTGCTGATTCTGGCTGTCTCTGGTGTGCAGGAAAGAAGGGTTTGGTGAAGGAACAGCCCTAGATGCCTCTGGAAGCCTCTGGGCCTCAGGATTGATGGGGTGATGCAATTCCCTGGAAGCCTCTGGAAGCCTCTGGCTCTCGGGATGGACAGGCAATGGACTTCCCGGTCCTAGATGCCTCTGGTGTGCAGGGCAGCAGTGAACCAGAAGCCTGTGATGTGTGCAGGTGGAAAGGGCGATGACCCCCCTTTTGAGGTATCTTGTTTCCCCTGGTCCAGTCAGCAAAGGTCTTCATCTGCCCAGGCTTCCCTCCCCCAGAGCGGGGCTCTCCACCCTTGGAGCAGAGGTGCCACAGAGCTGCTCAGGGCATCAGCAGCCTTTCCCCCCTCTTTTCTCCTGCCTCTTGTGCCAGTGTCTTCCTAGGCACTTTTTAAGGGTGACCCACAAAGTCCTGATGTGCTCTTCTAAGCTTTCTTTTACTCTAAAGGTTTCAGTATTGGGCTTTCTTCCCCCCTTCTTTTTTAAAAGGCTCCTGCTGACGTCATTGCCTGTGATGGCTGCTGAGCACTGCTTCTGATCTGCACTCTCAGGGGATTTTAATAAGGGGAAGCACACATTGTGTTTGTAGTACCAACTACCTGTGGGTTCATTTTTCAGAGGCTGAGGCCACTAGCTGCAGACAATTCCCACTTCTCTGGATCTGCGCTTACCTCAGGCTGCGGTTCTGGCTCCAAGCTTTCCTCCATCTATGGTCTGTGGATGCCAGCAGCTCAGGACCCTGCGGAATCAGCTGCTTTTTTCTTCCTCTTCTGATATGACTTCAGGATTTCTAACCCTCCCGCAGCCTCCAGTCCATTGTTGGGGTGCTCCGTCCTCTCCCCGCTCTGTCAGATGTTCCCGGTCCACGCGAGTTTTCCTCCGTCAGCAGCTGCCTGTTGCCCTGGGTATTTGCAGCCGGCTGCAGCAGCTTCCTGGGCCTCAGGGATTTATTTTCTCTGCTTTCGATGTTCCTTCAGAATTTCTGACCTTCTCCTGGACTTCTTTCAGTTGTTGGGGTGCTGCTCTATTTCCTAGCTACATTGAACACACATTTTCTAACTAAATCCTTGACTTTTTAAGTGGCTTGATGAGGAGACCTTGTGCAGCTCTGTAACTCAGCCACCATCTTGGCTGGAAGTCTTCCTGATCTGATAAACAGCATTGATAGGCTTCCAGTCAAGATGGCAACTGAGTAACAGCCCTGCAAAATGTCTCCTCATCAACTCACTTAAAAAGTCAAGAAGAAAGTTAGAAAAAGCGTGCTTGGCTTGGTGTAGCTAGGAAAGAGAGGAGCATCCCACAAAACTGAAAGGCGACCAACAGGTGGGCAGAAATTCTGAAGGACCATCGAAACCGGAGCAGGGAAAAAATCCCTGCAGTTGTGGAAACGGCCACAGCCAGCTCCAATCAGCAGGCAGCTGCGGACGGAGGAAAGCAAGCAGGGACCTGAACATCGGAGGGAGCGGAGCTGGGAGAGAACGGAGCTGGGAGAGAATGAAGCACACACCGGGAGAGGAGGCTGCGGGCTGGTCTGAAATCCTGAAGTCACATCGGATGAGGAGGAAAACAGCTGACTCAGCGAGGCCCCAAGCTGCCAGCATCCACAGATCACAAACAAGGTCTGGAGGCCAGAACCTCAGCCCGAGGTAAGCACGGACCCGGATAAGTGGGAATTATTGGCAGCGGGTGGCCCCAGC
>PVKB01003096.1:0-188006 GCA_004027205.1 Ctenodactylus gundi
GTATATTGTTAATTTTTGTTGTTGTTGTTGTTTTGAGGCAGGGTCTTGTTCTGAGGCCCAGGCTGGTCCTGAACTCACTATGGGCCTCGCCATGGCCTCACATTGCCTTTTGCAGACTCTTAATTAAATATATATTTCCATTTTAGTGTTTTATCTTCACGTTTAGGAGCTAACACATTTCTTTCAGATCTAAAATGGCGCCATGAGTCTTTGAAAGGTCACGACCCGAAGCACTGAGCCAAGGATGCCAGGTGGCAGGAAAGAGCCCAGGGCAGCTGTGGGCACCCTGGAGTGTTACGTGAGCTGGCCTTGGATTCACCTCAATCCTCCTGTCTCAGCCTCCCAAGTGCCGGGATTACAGGCACGCGCCACCACACCCGGCTTATGTGGTGCTGGGGAATCGAACTCCTTTACTGAGCACTTGTCTTAGAGCTTGCTAGGCAAGCACTTTAACCACTACGCCATTCCTCCAGCCCCTTGCCATATATTTTAATCTCCCCTTGTAAATGTCTACTCCCATAAGGGGCCTGTTCTCCACCCTCCAGTAAACAGGAGAGAGGGTCTCCCTAGTGGAAAGGGGCTCTGAGGAGGGACATGAAGTACAGAGTGGGGAACAAGTGAACAGGGGTCCCTGCACTCCTGGCGGAGAACTTCCGGGGAGCTCCAGGAGCGACACATGTGAAGAAACTATCTGCAAAACAAGCCCGGTGAAGTGTGCGGGGAAAACTCCCAAGGTGGCAGCTCCAAGGGCCGGAAGCAGGGCCTGGGGGAAGTGGGTCTGGAAGGTTCTGCAGGACTCCACACCCCAGCCGTTGTCTTTCATATGGCCTTGTCCTCCTGAACAGGCGTGGGGTTTCCAGAGTTTTCTTGAGTACTTGCTGCTTAGACACAGGCGTGTCTAATCTGCAATCTACTGGTGAGCTTTTTTACTTCCTTGTTTTTTCCAGTACTGGGGACCTCTCCAGCCCGTTTCTAATGTTTTTGTTTTCGTTTTTTGAGACAACGTCTTGGGAAGTTGCCTGGGCTGGGTTAAAGCTTGCGATCTCCTGCCTCAGTCTCCTAGATTGCTGAGATATAGGCCAGCACCAGCAGGCCCAGCTGCTCTTGATTCAAAAAAAAAAAAGTTATAGAGAAAAATTTATAAGGAAAGTATTATACCAACATAGAGCGCATTAACTATAGGATGTGTTTTATATGTGGTCCAAGAGGGTTCCCCCTCACTCAAAAAAGGAGGGAACAACAGCAAGCCACAGGTTGGACGCATCTGGCTTACAGCATCCCGCAGTCCGGTTCCTCCTCATTCAATGTGCGCTTTCTCAGGCAAAAAGACTCGTGTCAGCTCAGGCTTGACTTCAGGATGCCCTTTTGAGTGTCACTTTCCACGGCAACGGGAGGCAGGGCGGAGCGATCCTCGCCAGAACCCGGTTCCTCGGCACCGCGTCTCTCTGTTATCCATGGAGTGCTCTCAGCTCTTCCTCAAGCCCAGGCCAGCGCAGGGTATTTAGACAGGGCTGTGATGCGTCCGAACTTAATTATGCTCCGCAGAGCACGAAAACGTGGGCCGCAGTGGGGAATTCAGGCAGCAGCTGCTCCCTCGACCAAAGCCGTCTCTTTCTTTGCTCCCTAAGGAATTGGAAGTGGGCTTCCAGTCGTCAGGGGCGCTTAGAAGGCACTGTGCTGCATATGGGGGAAACAGCCTTCACACTCGACTTGGGGGATGGTCCCTGAGTGTCCCATGACAACAGAGGAAGTGGGTCCCTCCCATTCTGGCTTTTGCTGGGATCCAGTTTGGTGATGAAGTCTCTCGGGACTGGCTTGCTGGGTACCAAACCCAACATCCCGCTCCTGAAGTCGTGTTAGTGAGAGCATGGCTGACTCGGTCATCTCGTTCATCTCCAAGGTCATGCTGGGTGCTGAGCTGGCTATTGTAGCAGCTGGGACCAACCCGCTCCAAAGTGCAGGCAGCCCACTGAGAGCCAAGCCTGGGGTCAGAAGCCTGAAGATGGCTGACCCTGCCCTTTCTGCTCCTGCCAGTGGGGTCAGAGGCAGCCATCTCTTTTGTCTTCTGCAATTCCAGCCTCTGCAGCCACAGCTCACATAGCACTCCAGGGTGCACACAGCCGCCCTGGGCTCTTTCCTGGCACCTGGCATCCTTGGCTCAGTGCTTCAGGTCGTGACCTTTCAAAGACCCATGACGCCATTTTAGATCTGAAAGAAATGCGTTAGCTCCTAAAAGTGAAAATAAAACACTAAAATGGAAATACATCTTTAATTAGGAGCCTGCAAAAGGCAATTCGAGACCTGTGAGCCAGCGACCCCTCTGCTCAGCTGCATATGGTTACACAAAAGTATAGGCCGGGAAAGAAACCTAAGTTCTGACTGACACTGAGTAAGAATTATAAAAGTTATACCATAGAAGTGTATGTGTTCCGTGGGAGGTGTGCTGTAATGGATCTGCTAGGAAGGGGTTTGGGGACCAGGGTGCACCGAGGGGACATGACCGTCCTATACCCAAGCCTGATTTCACTATTTAAGCTCCTCAGGCAAACTCGCCTGGCAATATCTTCTCATGTGCAAAATGAGTTTGAATGAGATCGAGGTTATTAAGGCAATTTGTAGGTGAAAAACTGGTTTATTTTTAAGAATCTAAAGTAAACAGAAATAAAGCATTTTTCTTATTTTATGAAGTACTTACTACATCCGAGAGGTAGTCAAAACATGTGGCAAAGGTTTGAACAGTATTACAGTAAAGGACACATTGGCTACATCCTCCTCAGAATGTGTCCCCTCGCTTTGGAAACACCTGTCCCGTCATTCTTGTCACTTTCTGAAGTAGTTCTGGAAGTCCTCTTTTGTGAGCATCTTTGCAAGGTATGATCAAATATACGGTGAGTGGTATCCAGGCAGGCTCTTAAAAACATGACCATCCTCATCCACCTTCATCACTGTGTCTGGCACCATGACACTTCTAACTCTTCCCCACAGTCAAGGTGACCAAGAAAGTGAAATCTCTTGAATCAATTCAAGACCTTGAGGCAGCAGGCATGACAGCACAGGTACAGACCCTCAGAAAGAGGACTTCCAAAACAGCTTCAGACAGTGCCAAGGAGAACAGGATAAGTGTATCTGAGAGGAGGAGGAAGATTTTTGAGGGGACCAACAGCAATATGTCTCTTACTGTAATTCATTTAAAAATTTACACAGCTACTCTGTGTTTTGATCACAATACAGCATACAACTGGATGCATATAACTGTTAGCAATGGCTCCTGAGGGAACACAGGAGGGAGAAGACTCATTCACAGACCCCATGAGCATTATGCCAGGCTTGGGGTCTTCTGAGGGTTTGTAGAGAGTTTTATCTTTTAGATACTAATTAGATATAATATTTTTATATTCTGTATGTCCCCAAAATCCATCTAGAAGAAGGATAGTAGTGGTAGGAACAGAGACAACACAGGACAGACTACATAATGCAAATGGCGGAGGCCCAGCTCCCTGATCAATGAGTACATCCCACAGAGACGTCCAATCTGTAACCTGAAACCACTGGGGTCTAATATCCAACCCCTGTACGCCAAAGGCACCACAGAGATGTTCCCTGCAAGGTAAACCTCAGGTGGCACCTCTGCAGTGCACCTCTCTCTCTGTCTGGATCCTGTATGTGGTAATTCTGTTTGGTGGGGGAAGTGTGGGGCTTGCCTCAGCCTGGGTGGTCACTGGCCAGCATCAACAGCTGGAACCAGATTGATAGCAACAATTCTTATGGCCTGGTTGCAAAGAAAATGCAGTAAAATCTCCCCTTGCCAATACTGGCTTATTTAAAAAATAGGACCTAATCCAGAGCCATTCCAATCCTGCAGTCAATTATAGAGCATACTGTCCAGTCAAAAGCATTTTCAAATTCTAAATCTGGTTAACCTGGAATGTTCTCCCAGCAGTATCCAGGTTCTCTGGAGTTACTTAAGGCTCCCAGGGAGGTCTTTGTGATGGAAGTCTGATGTGCTCAGGACTTGCTCACTGGTGGCCTTCCCAGCAACCTCTGCTTGCTGCTAGACGGGTTTGATTTAATGACTCAACCTGGAGATGTCCTGTGCATAAGGACCCCCAGGCCTGGCCACTCTCTGGTCATTCTCAGCCAACAGTTAACCCCCTGGAAGTCTCTCCAGGGCTACTGCAGACTACAGGGACCTGTCCTTTTTTTTTTTTTAACTTTAATGACCCTTATATCCTATCTTAATCCACTTTCTGTTGCTGTAACAGGATACCTGAGCCTGGGTTACTGAGAAAGAAATTCAGTTGATCTGGGCTCAGAGATCTACAAGTCTGAGAACATATAGTGGCATTTGCTCTGCTTTGGGGGAAGGCCACAGGGTACTCCATGCAGGGAAGAAAACAGAAAGCACAAATGAAGACGTGCAAAGAGGAGATGGGACAAGGGAGATAAAACACCACAGGAACCTGCTTCTGTGGTCACCAACCCATCGGGAGCCACCCTGATCCCATCTTGGGGGCAGAGCTTCCGTGACTCAAGAACTTGTTAGAATTAAACTTCACCATGAGTTTTAGTGGGGACACACTGAACCCCAACCATGGCATAGTGACACCACTTAGGATTTGTGTTCTTCTTTGCATCCAAGTCCACATTGTCACCAATCTCATATGTGACAGATTCCAGAGAAGACACATGTGTCTCCTAATACGACAGGGTGTCCAGCGACCTGACAGGGGAGGCTGGGGAAGAAAATGAATGGGGAGGAGGAGGAAGGAGGGGACTGATCCCAAAGAGGAAGCACAGGAGGCTGCCTAGAGACGGCAGGCCCTCAGGTGGCTTTAGGGAGAAGCCACCATTGAGAGAAGAGAGGGCTCAGGCATGCAGGGGCTGAGCACAAATGGTGACAGCCCAACTGGCCCGTTAAGAGGACAAGCACTGGAGCCAGAGTTGGGATCTCAGTCCCGGAACTTGAGAGGTGCACAGCCATGACCATGTGACTGACCCTCTCTGGGCCTCCGTTACCCCAACAGAGCAGTGTGGGGAGTGGCAGAACCTACCTGCTTTCATTGTTGTGAATTGAACAGATGTGTACAGTATACGAACACACAACTACAAGAGTTTTGTTGATAGTGTTTAAATTTTAAAAATTACAATGAAACACACATCTCCACAAATGCCCCTCACCTTGAACACATCCGCCCCAACCTTCTGGTCACTTTCTGAAGCCTTTCTGGAAGTCCTCTGTACTGAGTGTCTCTAGGAGATGTGGTCAAAGAAACACCAGATGCCATTGCCCAGCTCTATCCAGCGGGAAGTCAGGCTCATAAAAATGTGGCTGTGTGTCCTCATCTACCTCAGCCACCAGATCTGCATGTGCAAATTAGGGCTCTTCCCCACAGTCAAAATGACCGTGAGAGATGACCAGGCAGCCACAACAAGGCACCTGGAGATGCCCATGACAGAGGACTTTCCAGAACAGCTGCAGAAACTGGCCAGAACAACAGCATACGTGTGTTCAGAGAGGAAGGAAGATTTGGAGGGAGATTCGTGGCGATGCGTCCTTTGCTGAGAATTTTTAAAGATTTAAATATTCACGGTAGTTTTTTGTTCACGTCTTTAGTGTCGTTACAGGACCAGTGAAGCTGACCTGCTCTGGGAGAGAAGAGAGACATCTGGGAACGTGCCACCGACAGGGCCAGGGCTGGGCGGAGCCTGTGTGCTATGGGTACGGCCTGCTTATTTCTTAAACAATGGGAATTTTTTCCAGTGCGCTGGGATCGAACACCAGGCCTTCACACTATGCAGCAATCCCCAGCCCCTTTTAATTATTTATTTGAGACAAGATGGCCAGGCTGGGTTCAAAGTTGCAGTTTCTCCTGCCTCAGCCTCCCAAAGGGCTAAGATTATAGGACTGTGCTCCTGGGCCCAGTGGGGATATTGAATTAGTCTCTGAATATTAGGGGGAGGTGTGTTTCACTGTAATGCAAGTATTTATTGAGACAGAGTCTAGCTCTGTAGCTCAGGTTGGCCTTGGACTCAGAGCAATCTTCCTATCTGAGCCACCCAAGTACTGAGATTACAGGTGCGCACCACCACACCCAGCTTTATGTGGTGCTGGAGAATTGAACTCAGAGCCTTGTGCTTGCAAGGTAAGTGCTTTAACCACTGAGTTATTCCTCCAGCCCTCTTATACTTTCTTGTGCTCCCTGCTGCACTCCTGTTCCTAGGGGTGGGTTTTTTTGGGGGGGAGTGGGGACTTGGGTATGGCTTGTGTTGTTTAGCACAATGTTTTCAAGGTTCATGTATGTTACAGCATGATTCAGGGCTTTGTGTATTTAATATCCCACTGTGTACCCATGTGTACAATATTTCATTTTTTGTCCATGCTTGCTTTGTCCACCAGGGTGGTGAATTTTGTCCTTATCAATTGTGGTGCTTAATTTCATGTGTCAACTTGACTGGCACTGGGATGCTCAGATATTTGGTTAGACATTATTTCTGGGTGTGTTTATGAGGATGTTTCTAATACAATTAACTTTTTTTCTCCTTTTTTTCTTTTTTTTTCTTTTTCTTTTTTTTTCTTTTCTTTTCTTTTTCTTTTTTTGGAGACAGGATCTTACTCTCTAGTCCAGTCCAGCCTGGTCCTGAACTCACGATGTAGTCCAGGCTGGCCTTGAACCCATGGCAATCCTCCCACCTCAGCCTCTCAAGTGCTGGAATTACAGGCATATGCCACCACGTATATGAGGTGCCGGGGAATCGAACTCAGGACCTTGCACTTGTTAGGCAAGTGCTCTAACCACTGGGCTATGTCCCTAGACCCTAGAGCAATTAAGCCAACAGACTTGGCTAAACAGACTGCCTTCCCCAATGTGGGTGTCACTCATTCTTTTTTTTGTGTGTGTGGTGGTGGCGGTACTGAGGAGTCAACCCATTCCACCTGCTCAGCTATGTCCCTTGAAACAAGGACAGGAGTCTCAGAGAGGAGGTACTCATGGCAGTGCCAGAGCCCAGGCATTGCTGAGGGAGTGGGGGAGAATGGACAATACAGGGGGAACCAAACTGAGGCACCTCCTTCTCCAAATATATCACAGACGGTATCTTAGTCCATTTTATGATACAGTATCAAAATGCCCTAGACTGAGTGATTTATAAAGAAAAAAGTTTTATTTCGTTCACAATTCCAGAAGGCCAAGGGCATGACATCCACCTTTTCTTAGTTTCTGGTGAGAACCACACAGCAGATGGCACCATGTAGCAGAAGATACGTGCAAGATACGTAAGGAAGAAGCAACAGTGGCCCCACTTTCTAACAAGCCGCTCTCACTGAAGCCAGTCCTGTCCTTGGAGACCCCACTCACTCCTGAGAGATCTGGCCCAGTCTCCTGAGAGAAGCCCAAGTCCATCCATGCAGCTGGAGCCCGTGCCCTGTCTCTGAAAGCATCTGCCACACCTTGACACTGTTTCACCGGGAACCACATGTCCACAGATAGGCTCTCCAAATTCCCACATGCTCTTTTCTTTCATTACCCTCTCGCTTTCCCCAAGCCCCCTCCCCTCTCTTACCACATCATCTTCCCACACGGGTTTCTGAATGACCGTGGGATCGACCTCTCTCGACCACCTCTCCGGAATTCTCTCAAGAGCATCCCTTTGCTCCTGAGCTCTAGCACCAGCACTATACAAGGTGGCTCTGGGCCACACTCTCCTTGCTGCACCGCCCCTCATCGCGGTTAGACACTGTGTCCTCCTATCCTTCCCAGGATCTCCCCATTTCCCCATTTTTATTTTTGTTATTTTCAGCCCCTCAAGCCCAGAGTGGGATATTCCTGTCACCTGCCATTCTCTTCCCATTGCCAAATCTCGTTCTCAGAGGTGCCCCCTGTGGACTCACTTTCTCTGTTCCCATGGCCCTGATCCTAAAGCGACACACATGCCACGTCACGCTGGTTCTTGTGATGCCCCGTAGTTTCTGGCCCTTCTTGTCTCTCTCGGGAACCTGTGCACCAGCGGCCCCGGTTAATATCTCCCTGAAGGCCTGTTGAGAGCCCTTATTGGTTCTGTTGCCTGCCTACGAGTGGCTAAGCTCCGGGTCCTCGCATTAAAAATGCGCCATAGCTTGGCCCTTCTTCCCCTAGTGAGCGCTTGCTGTGGAAGTTGGGAGATGGTATTTCTCCATTTCCCATGGGAATTTTGAGCAAAAAGGAAACTTCTAAAGCTGTTTCAAAGCAATGTGTATGAAGGAAGCTTCTCAGGTCCTTTGACTTTGACCAAACTGGATTTGAACACGCAGGTCCAAGAAGTAGAGTCAAAGAGCTTTTCCTGAACAACATCTGGTTTTTTTTTTTTTTTTTGGTTTTTTTTGTTTTTTTTTTTTTTTTTTTTTTTTTTTTTTTTTTTTTTTTTTTTTTTTTTTTTTTTTTTTTTTTTTTTTTTTTTCTTTGCTGGCTGGGTAAGAAGGTCAGATGGGAACACAAAGTGGATATGGTTTTCTGGTCAAAGTGATGTCCTCTGCAAACACTGCCTTGTCATTTCTCAAGCCATTTGCCAGCCTGGCTTCATCCCCCATGAACTAACATAAAATGTGATTTTAATGTAATTAACCTCTTTCTTCCAGAATATTATAAATAGGGTTCTCTAAAAATAAAAGTCCAAGAAATTGACATTCTCTAAAGCAAGTCTTTGCCCCTTAACTATAAGGGACTGACATGGCTTTCCTGACATGTCCCTAACAGATACGGCACTGATGTTTAGAGCCAACACCCCCATCGCACAGACACAAAATGGCCTGTTTCAATCTCAGAGGAATTAAGGTTTGTTTGTTTTGCCTGAAATTTTAAGTTCCAGAAAGCAGTGTTTTCTTACTTAGCACTAACCTTGAGGGTGTTTTGATGTGAGCACTTGGCTAATTGTACTGTAATTTGGCCAAATTGCTTGGAATCTGGAGGAAGAAAAAAAATCACAAAGCCGATATTTTTATCGATGACTTGATATGTCTCTGCCTTTTCATTTTAATCAAAGGAGGATTCATATTCAAAGCTTCGCTGGCACAAATTCTGAATTGCTTGGGCATCTCGCTCTGTCTCTGCTTCCCTCTCGCCTGTGCACATGCATGCACAAACCATGCACACACGTCTGTATAAACAAGTGCGCGTGCATCTCTCACACACTGTCATATTGAAGAACAAACCTTGGACCATGCTGAGGAAGGGAGATGATTTGTCAGTTATCTCAACTTCCTGAGATTGAAAAAAAAACATAAATTCTGGAAATGCTCTAAGAAGCCAATGTCAGGGGTGCTACGGCAAAGAGCACCACTTACTTCTCGGGACCTTCTTTGATTTGGTGAGAATGGACTTGATAAGAAAAAAAAAAAACAGAAGATCACCAACTCGGTGGATCAGATCCATGAGCATCTGCGGTGGTCATGCCCGCAGATCGCCACTCGGGTGTAACTGACCAGGGACCCAGCTGCTCCAGTCTGAATCTGCCATGGCTTTGGCCAAGACCCCGTATCCCGTGAATGCTCTCAGCCAGCACCTGAGCAGAACTGGACACCAAGGCAGGTCTGTTCCTGGAGCCCTGGGACTCCTCTGGCTTGCTGAGTGGTCTCTACTGCCTGGCAATCCATGAGGACCCCCAGCCTTTCTTCTGCTCTCCTGTATGTGGCTGACTTCCATCATGGTCCAACGGCTCTCCAGCCCTTTTCACCTTCCTTCCTGTTTTTCTCACATTGATATGTCCCCTAATAAAATCCCTGCACATTTAATCCCATTGGCTTCTGTGCTGACCTGGATTAACATAACACCTAGTGTGTGCAAAGCGTTCTTGGGTGACATATTTGATAAACAGACCCCCCAGCTGGAGTGGAAGGAAGGACCTGCTTGTTTCCTGGCTTCCTGGGTAGGAGAGCTGTGCTGTGGGTGCTCCGGGAGTGGGTGGGTGGGAGCTCACTGAACAGGTTTAATGTATTTACTCAGTCCAATCAATTGTTCCATCAGTGTCCCCCTTTTCTGTGATACTGGAGATTGAGTTCAGAGTTTCACACCAAGCTAAGGCTCTAGCCTCTCTTCATTTTATTTTTGTGACAGAATCTCACTAAATCACTAACTTGCCCATGCTAGGTTCAAACTTGCAATCTTCCCATCTTAGCTTCTGAGAGTGCTAGGATTACAGGCCTGTACCACAGGGCCCAGCTAAGTGATAATTTTGGGGGGTTATTAATGCAGAAACCTCCCTGTGAAGATGAACTACCACATATCAACCATGGCACAGTGGCACTCAGAACTGGATGCAAGCACCTTTTGATCTTACCCTTAGTAGTTAATTTGATTAGGAAGAGAAGACTTATGATCACAAAACCATACTCAAGATTCTAGAGTCTATAATTCAGCATGTAATATATAACTGTATGTACCTGACTTAAAATACAGACAGGAGACAGAGAAAAGTTGTTTCTGTGTTGGTGGACTCCTGGCCCAAATTCTTCTCTGGAAAAATACTGCATCTGAATTTTTTTTTTCCAAGACTCCTTGCCACCCAGGGACTTTGACTGCTCTTGATGAGTGTGACCCCAGTCTGTTGTACGTGAAGACAAACTCCCTCTGGCCAGCATTCTGTCTCTGTGTTAGCGTCTAGAAAGGAGACTCACATAGTAAAAGATGGCAGCCATCTTTATTTACCCCATTTCTGCTGAGGTTAAGCAAAGTCATCACTTCCTGTGGGAGGCAGGATCCAGGAAAGTGCCATTTAGTATAACTTAGAGGTAGGAAGGAATCTAACTGGATTTTTCTTTTTCTTTTTGTTTCTTTTCATTTCTTTCTTTTTTTGAGATAAAGAAACAGAAATGGAATGAAAGTAAATGTCTTAACCATGGTGGCTGTCTTTGTTTGTGTTCCTTGCCATAACAAAATGCCATAGACTGGTCATTTATAAAGGCAAAAAGGCTCATTTATCTGACAATCCCAGAGGCTGGTCAGGGCTTCATGACGTGTGAAAACCAGTGGAGAGTGGAAGGACAAGAGGAAGGAAGACAGATGGGGCCAGTCCTTCTTTGGGACAACTCACTTTCATAGTAACTGTTCCAGTCCTGTGAGAACTGCATTAATCTCTCTAAAAAACCTAAGCACCTCTTAAAGGCCCTACCACCTCCCCAAATAGTTACATTGGGACAAAGTTTTGGAAGGGACAAACTGTAGCAGCGGTATTGTAAGGAATATTTGATTGAATAGAGCAATGATCAAGACTCAGTCCAGAAGACATAAAAAAATCTACAAAGATTTTTTTGGGGGAAGCTCAAATCAGTGATCAAAAATTTCCCAACAAAGAAAACCTAGAAGCAGATGGCTTCGCTGTTCAGTCCCGCCCAACACGTGAAAAAGCATTCACACTTAACTCCTCAAACTCTTCTGAACCAACAGCAGAAAGAACAGTTATACGAGTTATGAGATGGGAATTATCCTCATGTCAAAGCCAGGCAGAGACACCCAAGAAAACTGCCGGCCGATTGATATCCCTTAAACACGTGGGCACAATATCTTAGATTTAAAGCACTCAGGGGGAAAAGCCCTCGGGACAGAAAGCAGACCAGAAACCCCTGTGCCTGCCAGATGGCCCTTCCCCAGATCATGCAACCATCATCCTCGGGGGCCTTGGACTTCCGGTCCCTAAAACAGCAAGCTAGTATACCTTGTTTGTGAAAGAGGAACAGAAGAAGAAAGAAGGGAAGAAAGGAAGGAGGGAAGGAAGAGAAGAGGAAGGGAGGAGTGATTATTTAATGGATATGGGGTCGTTTTACAAGGTAATGACAAATTGAAGTGGTTACATGGTATATATTCTACAACACGTACACTTCTCACCAGATGAGGGTCGAGAAGGTTCCCCAAAGCAGACACGAGGATGCTCACTGCTCACACCCATGGAATAAGCTGTGACTTTCTATCACAGAAAAAGAACTTTCAAGAGGCATCCATGAGAGAGGCACAGAAAGATTTCTTAGGCAAACATTTTGAAGTACACCCTCAGAATGGAGGGTGGGCCTTCCATGGTCTGGTGTATGGGGTTCTTTTCTTAGTAGCATTGTGAGTGTTCCCAAGAGGGGTGACCTCGGGTGTGTCACGCTACCCACCTGGCTGGCTAGGTGACAGAGTGACCTTTACAAGTGACACTGAGACAAGCTGTCCACTAATATTGCAGCTCTTGAGAATGGAGGTCTGTGGGGACGAAGTACAATTTACAGGTGACAGGCACAGGCCTAGAACCCAATGCATAGGCTTATTGTGTCTTAAAGATGCTTAAGAATTTTTGTGTGTACATGTATGTGTGTGTAGTACTAAGGGTTGCATCCGGGGCCTTCACACTGAGCCACATTCTCAGTCTATATTTATTTGTTTGTTTGTTTATTTGAGATAGGATTTTTGCCAAGTTACCAAGTCCTGCCTCAGCCTCCCTAGAGTTCCAGGAGGAAGTTTCTAGAAGGGAAAAAAAGGCTTGAGTAAATTTTTTTGTACTGAAGCTACAGCTTTTTTTTAAAATTTTGATTTAAAAATATGATTTTGTCTCCTTTGTACTTTATTTCTTCTACCTTACACTGAATTGTACATTTGATTGATTAATTTTTGCAGTGCTGGGGGTCATGCCTGACTCTCACCCCTGCTAGGCCAGCATTTGACCACTGAGGTATATCCACAGCCCTGAATTGCATATTGTAAAATGGTTGATTATGTCCTTTGTGAATTTTATCTCGACAACAATAATGTAAAGAACATTAGCACGCTGGGAGGCTGAGGCAGGAGGATGGCAAATCTGAGCCCAGCCTTGGTGACTTGGAGAGACTCTGTCTGAAAATCTAAAATACAAAAGGCCTGAGGATGTAGCAAGGTGAAGGCCTTGACCACACACAGAAAGAACACCGGGATGGTTAGCAAGTCATATGGCCAGTTTTTAGAATATTCAAATACCATGCATATATGAATAATGTAGGAAACCTTCAATTTGATTAGCAACTCTCTCTCAGGTGATCCAGGGCAGGTGACACCTGCCATCATCATTAAGCAGTCCCAGCCTCGAGGGGCAGAGCCACCGAGCTCCCTGCACTTTCCCTTGGAGTGTGACCTGTCCTCCCTCCTGGAGCTACCAGGGCCTCTCTGGGGTCCTTTATGATGTCCTCAGGCTGCAGGCTGGTCCCCTGGGAGGACCAAGACTGCTGGCTTTCGCTCTGTGCATCGCAGTATGTGAGGTGGCGAAGGACCCTACACTCCCTGGTGGAGTTACTCACCTTAAGTCCTTTCTTGTTTTTGAAGCCCAGTGGCTTTAATTCACAGATGCGGTGGCACCAGCTGAGTTAGCCACAGAAAGGCCAGCATCTATAGGAACAGAATACTCAGCAGGGTCCAGTGGCATAGGCCTGACTCTGGGAGGATCACAAGTATGAAGGGCCAGGGTTCAATTCCCAGCACAGGAGAAAAACAAACAAACACAACCAGAATTCCCTGGCGAGAATAGCTCCACTCAGCTGTGGTGTCATAAACCCAAGGCAGTTCTTCCAGCTCCTGTCATGGTTTTACAAAAAAAAAAATATGTCAGAGACAGCCAGTGATGGGTTAGAGCGGCATACACCTCAGACAGCCAAGTGTGCAAGTGACCCCTCGGGTCCAATGCCTCCTGAGACCTCCAGCAGCCACATGGCGACACTGAAAGTCGCCAGGGACCCTGACCTGCATCCCCCTCCCCAGCTATGGGAAGACACGGGGTGAGAAGAGGCTGCCGCTTTGAGGGTGGAAAGATGCTGCTTCCCCTGGGACCCTCTGACATCACTGCTTCCTAGGGGGCCGGGGTGGGGGAGCAGGGCTCCCAGCTGTGCTCCAGCATGGGGGGTGGAAAGATGCTGCTTCCCCTGGGACCATCTGACATCACTGCTTCCTAGGGGGCTGGGGTGGGGGGAGCAGGGCTCCCAGCTGTGCTCCAGCATTGGGGGTGGGGGAGGCATGTAACTGGTAAACTGAATTTCCCCTGGGAACAAATTCCTTATTTACAAGTCTTTGGGATGCTTACTTTGTTTTTCTATTGTAAATAGAGAATTTCTATGAGGCACCACTTCCAAAGCACTGGAACAGTTGGGTTAGAAGTCAGTGTGCAAACTTGTAGCCCTGTGATAGGTGATACTCAGTACGTACATACTGTCACGTTGTCTCGGGAAGATGGAGCTCACTTGCAGCTGACCTGCGGATGTTTACACTCCTGTTGGCAGCTTTATGGGCGCTTGAGGCGCTCCTGAAGTCTGTATTTACATTTCTAAAACTGCTGCTGTGCTGGATTTGCTGCACCTGCTGACGGTAGGCTTTGATCCCCTATCAGATGGAAGCCAGGTATGGAGCTTACGTATAAGGGGTCCCTCGGTGGGTCGTCCTGGAGGCCATTCATCAGCCGTGTTTCCCCTGCCCTCTGCAGCGTTGGTGGCTTGCCCTTGGCGCCTGGGGCCAGACGTCTCCTCGGCAGGGGACAGCGAGCGGCCAGGGCTCAGCTGCTCCGACCTTGGGCCTCTTTGAAGCCTCCACAGAAAGCACTGCGCTGACTTAGCGGGCTTGGAGCCTTCCCCGCTATCTGCGGGCAGAAGGACGCCTTCCTGCCACCGACTTGGGCTGTGTGGAAAGTCGGAGAACTCCGCTTAAGGAGGGGAGAAAGTCCCCCAGAGCCTCGGGCCTGTGTTCAGATCACCGACTCAGCTGAGCTGCTCTGTTTCTGCTGTCCCCTGCCTTCACCCCCTGAGCCGGCTCCCCCACTTCAGAAGCGAGAATCTGCACACCCGGTGAGTCCTCCCATCCTCCCGTGGTCCCATCCACCGTGGAGCCCAGGCTTTGTGCTCAAGCCTGGGCCCTCCCGACATTTCGTCTTGGTCTCTGTCCTGTGTCACAGGAACTGGAGAACACGGAAAAGGAAGTTAGCTTTCTGTATCAGGAAGTGGACGTACCACTTGAGTGTGATCAGCAGAGAAAAGCAACGGAGGGCACCACACCAGGGCGTCCTCAAAGCCTGGGAGGCCCCCAGCCACGGCAAAGGCATAGGCTGTACCGGAGGACATGCCTGGGGGACGTCTCTCCTGCCGTTTGGGTAAAGGCTGAGCACAGCGCCGTCACCTCTGGTCATGACAGGCAATCTGTTTTCCCGGACAAGCTTCCAGCGCTGGGGCATTTGCACAGGAGCTGTTCAAAGAGGGAAAATCAGTCACATGATGCCTGGTGCCAGGAGGCAGCATCAGCACTCAACCTCCTAAGGAGTTTTTGCAAGTTCAAAGTCAATGCAACCCAGGGAAGAAGGCTAAGTGCTGTGTACCTGATTTCAATTCCCCAGCACCACATAAGCCGGGCATGGTAGCACATGCCTGTCATCCGAGCACTCGGGAGGCTGAGACAGGACAATTGAGGTGAGTCCAAGGCCAGCCTGGGCTCCATAGTGAATTCAGGATCAGCCTGGGCTGCAGAGCGAGACCCTGTCTCAAAAAAGAAAGAAAGAAAGAAAGAAAAATAAATTGTTGCAAATATGTGATACAAATTAAGTTATTGCAAGCTTGTGATTTTGATACAAAGATTTAAATTTGATCTCTGATTAATGTGTCCATATCACTCTCAGTCGTAGGTTCAGGGGAATTTTTTTCTTTTCTTTTTTCTTTATAAACCTTTGTTGGAAAATGGGAAAGAAATTCAGGCATTTCATGACAGTCACATCCTGTATAATGACATTTTGGTCAGTGGTGAGCTCCATGTGCACCGGTGGTCCCAGAAGGCCCTGTGACATGTGATCTTGTCTCCTGCTGATATCCCACCTGAGTGTGTGTACATGCGCGGAGCCGTGCTCCCACAGCAAGGACATTGCCTAGTGACGCCTCCTCAGCTCCGTCCTCGTCGTGGTGAAGGGAAGCACAGCTGCTCCCGGACTCCCATTTGCAGTCATCACAAAGAGATGATCCAGACGCAAACCGTGCCCAGAGGTCTGGTTTCCACAGCAGCCCACTTCTCTGAGGGGTGCTGGCCCCTGGCCAGTGTGTCAGTGTGGGGATGCAAGGGAAACTCACAATTTGTGAGGAGGACAAGTTGATTTGGACTCTCAGCTCTGGAGCACCCAGTGGAGGATTAGGTAGCCCCATTGGTTTGGGCTGGTGATGAGGTAGTGCATACCAGCTGGGGGAGTGGTATGCGGCTGAGCAAAACCACTCATAGCCAGAAAAGAGAGAGAGCCCAAAATCCCCTTCAAAGTCCTGCCCCAATAGCCTAAAAACCTCCCCATAGGTGCCACCTCTTAAAGTGTCCCTCCCGAACAGTGCCAAGCTGGGAACCAAATCTTAAATTCATGGGACTTGGGGGAATAGTTAAGATCCAAACTACAGGACACGCATAGTACATTTCCCCCCATATACACACTGGCTCACGCAGTTATGGGGGCCAGTGAGCCCCAAGATCTGCAGGATGAGTTGGCAAGCTGGAGGCCAAGCAGAGCTGATCATGTCCATGCCCCAAAACCTAGGAACCACGAGAGACTTCACGTGAGTTTCTGCTGATGGCTCAGGCTCTCAACCCAAGAAGAGCTGACGCTTCAGCTCAAGTCCAAAGACAGGGAAAAGCCAATGTCTCCACTTGAACAAAACCAGGCAGAAATAGTTCCGTCTTCCTCCAGGGAGGGAAGCCTTGTTGCTTTGGCCAGCCTACCGATTGGACAAGGAAGACCCAACAACACTGAGCAGCAGTGATTCAAATGCTATCTAGAAATATTCTCACAGGCTCACCTGCAAATAACATGCCACCAGATGTCTGGGCACTCCTTGGCCCAGTGAGGTTGATTCAGAAAGTTAGCTGACCTCCAATATCCAGATGCCAAGGCTAAATCAGGAGATGAAGGAGACCCTCAAGGCCTCAGGACTCCTGAGGAGCGGGAGTGGGAAAGCTCCTCCTATACCACTGCATTATGGGAAATGCAGTCCCTATGGCTTAGGGCAAGTGTAAAGGTGGAGATGGTGACCCTTTTCCTAGACAGCAAAGGGGGTTCAACTCTCAAGGAACAGAGATTCTGAGCCTCTGACCCCTGGGGACACTGTCCATGCTCCACAGTGCCCCCTGGTGGTTCTGTCCCTGGAGGGCCTTGCTAACGGAAGGTTCAAAAATGCCCCATGTGGATCCTGGGACTCAGAAGCCTGGGAGGAGGGATCAGGGGGCCTTCAAACAAAGCAGACATTTGATCTACTTTTGGAAAGCCCGGAAGATGTCTTCTGCCTTGCATTGCATTATTTTCATCCTTCCCCAAAGTTAACTAACCACTGCCTGGAAACCACAGGATGAGGGAAGCCAACCCAGCCACAGTGGGTCCCCAGCCAGAGTGGCCGGGCGGCGCTGCCCTCTCCCAGCCTGTCCCGGCCCTGTGGTGTACAGCGGGGAGTTCATCTGGCCCTCAGCTTCCCTTTGGGAGGTTGGTGTGAAGGTCATTCTTTTTTTTTTTTTTTTTTTTTTACAAACCAGACACTAAAGAACTGTATTTATTTTTAGTGCTTAATTAAAAGCACTCAAAGAAAAAAAGGCATTTTGATCTTTGAGGAGAACTCCTTTACAAGAGGGAGAGCTCTCTTTACTCTCGTGTGGGAGTCGGACAGGCTGGTAACAAGCGCTGTTTTTGTTTTGTTTTGCTTTGTTTTCTGTTTCCTCGCTCACTAGCATTCTTTTGTTAACTCCTCCTCTGTTTTCCAGACCTCCTCCCGCCAGCTGGCACCGGACCATCTCCTCCTTGTGCAGCAGGAGGGGGAGGGGAAGGATTCCTCCGTGTGTAAGATACATGCTCTTTAGAGCCCTGTGCCATCTCACAGGAAGAGGGTTTGGGGTGGAGGTTACAGCTTAAGGTAGGACACATCAGGGGTTGGTCCCATCCCCGCCTTCCAGAGGAGATGACATCCCACCCACAGGAGCGTAAGCACCCCTCCCAGAGTGGCAATATCTCAGTCACTTTCCTATCACTGAGACACAGTCCTCGAGACCCCCAACTTGCAGGAGAGGTTAGGTATTTTAGTTAACAGCTTCAGAGTCTTAGTCTACGCATGGTTGGCCAGCAATGGCAGAAGGACCTGGTGTGGAGGAAGGTCACTCAGAGCATGGTGGCCAGGAAACAGAGAGAAGGAAGGAGCTGGGGACAAGAACACACCGTTCTAGGTCACACCCCGAGTGATCTATCCCTCCCACCAGGCCCTACCTCCAAATAGCATACAAACTCATCACGGATAAATGCACTGTCGAGCACAGCACTCCCATGATCCAGTCGCCTTGAGACTTTTTGGGGGGGACATTTTTAGATTCAGGTCGTACAGGTAAGAATGTGCATATGGAACACACAGAAGCAGAGCTCCAGCCACCCACAGCCACTGCCAGCACATGCCAGAAAACCTTGTCAACAGAGAAACTGTGGCGGAAATAAATGAATAGGGATCTACTTCCTGTGGATGACACTGGATGTGCCTATGGAAGCCAGTGTGGAGGGTGGCAAGGCTGGAATCCCCAAGCGAATGTGGGAGACAGGGCAGGGACACAGCCCAGCCAGCCAGCCCACGGTCAGGACAGAACCAGCCCATCTGTCACTCGAGGAACTGGGGGTTGAGAGCCAAGTGCCTGAGGAGCTCGGCGGTCTGCCTTAGATCATTACGGCTTACATTAGCGCTGTCCTCATTACTCAGGGAAGGTCATTCGTAGCTTCTTTGAGGTTGCATATGGAAGTACCTCTACTGCACCACAGTAGTCTCCTCTTATCTGCAGTTTCCCTTGCCTTGATTTCAAAGAAAACATTAAACGGGAAATTCTAGGAAAATTTTTAAATAACTTTTATTAAGCAAGTTACTATAATTGCTTTATTTTATTAATTAACATGCCAACTTATAAATTAAATTTTAGCATTGGTATATAAGAGAATACAGGGTGTATAGGGTACTAGCTGTTGTTTTGGGCATCCATCGGGGGTCTTAGCATGTAAACCCTTCAGAAAGTGAGAGACTGCTATGTTATGTTATAGAACTAACCCGAATATGTGGACAGTCCACCTGGTGACTCAGCTCAGTTGCTCTTGAAGGAATCCAGCCTGTCCAGGCGTATTGATGTCTAGGATGCGAACGTGTTCCAAGACCCCTTTGATGGTGGTTCTCGTAGGAGTCATGGGCTCTCATCGGTCCCCAGTGTCACCTGTCTTTCCCTCCAATCTTGAGCCACAGAGTCGAGGGATTCCAGCATTACAAGCAAAGGTCATTTTCAACTAAGGGAATCTCATGGCCCTCTGGCGACACCAGATAAGCCCAACTCATACGAGCTACAAAGTCTCCCTTCCCCAAAGATGGGGGGAGATGGAGGATAGGTGGGCAAGTAGACAGGTGGCTTGGGGGCATCACCAAGTGGTTGCAGCCAGTCCCTCTGATCTCCATTGCCACCAGTCACAATGTTGGCCATCAGAGGACATGAATTTGCCATCTCAGTGACAGATTTGGTCCTAGATCCACTTGAAGCAGGTGGATCAATTCTTCTCTACTAGGTGCAGAGAATGAGAAATATTTGCAAACACAGGGAAAAATCTCTTCTCCTGAAGATGTCAATGACCCTGATGGAAGATGAGAAAATAACCCCGTTGTGATTGAGGACATTCAAGTCCAGCTTACACGGCCATCGGCAGTGCTCAGTTTGGACCTGAGGACTGCAGGCTCCTGACCTGGGTCAGTCCCCAAGGCTGCGCCCCTGCACCACAATGGAGGGAACGGTGTTGGCTGAGGGCATCTTCACTTGCACTGTGTGAATCATTTTCCTGTTGCTGAGATGCAATGCCCAGACACCCGTAGCTACAAGAGGAGGATTTACTTCGGCTTACGGTTTCAGGTGGCTCAGTCCATGGTCACTGGCTTCAAGGCAGGAATCACATGGCTGAACTGCCTAGTGAGGAAAGCTGTGGACCCCCGGTGGCTAGAGGGACCACTAGCAGGGAGATACAAGGGACAAGAGTACATCTTCCAGGCCACATCCCCAGTGACTCACCCCCAACCAGCTCATTCTGCTGCTGAGCTCACCTGTGGATGAGTGCACCGTTGAAAATAGCACCCCCAGGGTCCAATCACCTCCCAAGCACAGGACACCTCTCAAGGCCATTTTGGATCTACACCGTAATATGCTCCACACTTGGCCTGGGACTTTGATAGGCAGAAATCAGCAGTCAAACAGCATCGTTAGGAAGGATTCACGGTGACAAGTTAAAATGTGACTTTTATACCTCCTCCATGGAAGCCGCCTCTCTGTATTACTTCCTACATCCTAAAAGTAAGACAATACAATCATTTTTTTCAAAGCGGGGAAGAAAAAAAGACAAAGAGAAAGTGAGTCACAGATAGTCTCCTAAAAATCAAACACAGGGCCCAGGGTGGCGAGGGTGAGGGCTTGTTCAGCCGTGGGCCTGCTGCCGGTACCCTTCAGATCCGAAGCCCGGGTCACCTCCTCCTCCTCTTGCTATATTTAGGCCGTTCAGACAGGCCAGCTCCGCTCCATGGTGAGTCCCCACCCTGGGGAATTTTGAGAAGGGGGCCTGCTCTCCTTTGTAATTCTCCTTTTCATATTTTATGCTGAAGCCAGCTCAAAATCATAGGTTTAAAAAAAGTATTATGTGAAGTTGTATAATAAAAAAAAAAGCCTTGCTTTTATAGCCTGTATAACTGCAGTTTGACTTGGGAAGGTGATTCTATTTAAAGGTATGATGTCATCTGTGGGCTGCTCACGTGTTTACAAACATGTTATGTCTAAGTTTCCAACACGGAGCTGACGCCGTGGATGGCTGTGAGCTAACCCAGATGCATACTGGTGGCCACAGCGACAGAAATGCCTTGTCTAGATAGCCAAGCTCATGCTGGCCGTGGCTACCAGAAGTTTCCAGCAACTACACTTCTTTAACTCTCTCCTCAGCCAACATCCAAACCTCCCGTGGCTATGGTTTTCGTTTCCTTTAACTAGTTTCTCTGACTACTTTACTGCTCACGTCCGCGAACTGGATGTTTTACCAGATCTTCTCGTAAAATTTTATTGCCGGGTGCTGGAACTCAGATCACACACATCCACACCCCAGTTGCCTTTCCAAATGAAACTGATTTAGAAATGTATTTACTTTGGCATTTCAAAAATCATGTGAATTCTTAGCACTCCGATTCTTTCCAGAGCCAAGTAAACATGGAAAAGCTAAAATTTGTTCATTAACTAGGGGGTAAAGACTGTGGGTGTGTTATTTATTCACAATACCAATTAGTATACTAAGAGGCATAGAACCTTAAAGTAAGGAATCTAGAATGAATATCTTTCAAAATAAAAGGCATGACACTTAACATAACCTACAAGGTCGTCATTCCAGAATTGGTGAATCAAAGCTCTGGATCCAATTACCTACTTGCAGGAGATCTGGGAAGTAGATGGCACATCAAGCGACCACAGGGTGTTTCTGTGCCCGAGATCCAGGGGATCTCCATAGGACACGTGACCTGGCTTCTTCTGTGCCGTTGGTTTCCACATCCACAGAGTCTGCAGCTGGGAATTCAACCAACTGTGGACAGGAAGATACTTGGGAGGAAAAATTGCATCTGTACTGAGTTGTACATAATTTTTTCATGTCATTATTTTCTAAACAATAGAGAATAACAGCTACTTGCTGAACATATGCACTGTGGTTAGGTATTGTAAGCCATCTAGAAACCATGGAAAGAAAACAGGAAACTCTACATAGGTTCTGTGTAAATACTACACCATTTTGTGGGAGTAGATTTGTGAATTTCAGTAATGGCGGGAGTTCTGAAGTCGATCCCCTGTGAACATTGGGGTTGTTGGTAAATCTATGAAAAAGAAGAGAGAAAATGGCCGAGAGGTAGCCTCCAGCTGACACAGCCATCATTTGCAACGTGTGACCTTGATGGTGGGAAGGAGCACTTACTGAAAACGAAAGAGCCACTTGATGGTTAAGGAATTAGTATTAATTTTTGAAGCTGTGACACAGTATTGTGACTACACTTTGTCCCAACAGTTCCTTACCTCTTGGAAACATATATTGGAGTGTTTTCAGACAAAAGAGACTGAGGTTGCCTGAAACAATACGTAGGCAGGGTATGAGTGACATGGGGTATTTATGATCTGATCAAGGTGAGAGCAAAGATTTGGGTACAAAAATATAGATGCTGGCAATGTCCCTCAAGCTCACCTGTGTTACAGAACCAACTGGAATAGGCGCAGGTGTGAGTTTCTGGATGTCCTTCTGCCCTCCATGCCACTCAGCTCCCGGCACACTGTGTCACTTTCCTCTCCAAGTGTGGCAGACCTGGCTGAGCGGGGACTCTGGGCTGACCTCAGGAGAGCCTGCAGCCGCGTGGGAGCCCATGTGCCCCAGGGATGAGCAGCCGGCAGCTCTCAGCTCTTCCTGCTCCCACAAACTCATCCCATCCTGGGAGCCAAAGGAAATGGAGTAGTTCTTAATTTTTTTGGAATGTTTTAATTCAGAGCTACTGACTACCCCTTGCTTATCCCAGTGAATCTGGCCATTTCTCCCAGGGTTGCTTACTTGAAGGTCAGCTACTTCCCTGAGGAATTGTGGTAGTCTGAATCTGGAGTGTACCCCGAAAGCCTCATGTTTCTATGGATACTGTGTAGGGTTGGGAGGTGGGGCCTGGCTGGAAGGGGCCAACACTTAGGGCTCGGCCTGGAGGGGTGTGTTGCTGGGTCCACCCTTCCCCCCAGTCACTCTGTTCCACCATGCTGTGAGGATCTCTGTCTCCTGCATAGCTCTAGCTATGGCCCCACCATGTGATTCCGCGATTTTCTAGTGGCCCACTCATAAATGAACTGAGACTTTCTGAAACTGTAAGCTACTGTCAGGATCTCTGGGGTACCCTCCCTGGCCACCGTTGGCCACTGGCCCTCAGGAATCAGCGAAGTCTGGGGGAACAAAGTCTCAAGCAGGGGTGAGTATGACCAACTAACTCTCCAGGAGGCTGAATCAATGTAACAGCTCGTTTATTGTCCATGGGGACTAGACTTTTAAGCAGTTGGAGGGAGGAGGGTCAGCCACTGTAATAGGACAAGGGTCATTCACTGATTGGAGAAATTTGGGGGTGTGAAAGTCACCTAATTTGCATGACCAGTCTTCTGAAATCTGACCATGTGATTCCTGGTAAGGGTCTTGGAGCAAGGGAAATTTAGGAATTTGGGTAGAGTGAAACCTGAGCTGTGGGCCTGTCTTGGGCCTGGGATGAGACAGAGTGGCTCCACTCCAGCCCTTAGAGATTATCCTTGTTTGAGCTGCCTTCTACCTTCCCTTATCCTGGACCTAGTCAGGGTCCCACAGGCTACAATGTCAGATATTGAGTTACAGCAACAAAAAAAGTAACTAAGACAGGAACCATTGCCTCAGCCTGAAAGCCACGGCCGCTGATCGCATGGGTGACCACAGCCCGCCACAGCTGGAAGCCCACGTCCTGAGCCCTGGAATCTGGGATAGCCTATGACCTGGACCTGATGGCCTGGCTAAGTGAGAAAGGACAGAGCGTGAGGATGAGGGAGAGCAGGAGGCCACAGGGGCAGAAAGTGGGGGACCAGACAGTTACGTCACAGAGGAGCAGGGGCTGGCAGATAGAAGCAACCATATTCCCAGAAGGCCCCAGGCATACACCCAGCCTAGAGTATGTTATCCAGGCCTGTGGCCAGCCTCCTCTGCACTGCAATTTTGATCCGTCCAGGGGCTCCGGGCACTATGACATGTCTCCAAACACCTTATGGCTTCAAAATTTTCTCTCAATGAGCAGGCTGTCATGGACACCACTGAGCCTGAACTCCCTTCAGTCCAACCTTGGATCTTCCCATAATCCCAGGCTACAAGAGACCCAATACCTGCTCCCATGGGGAAAAGAGCCTTCCTCGTGGGCCCTCTTCTGCTCTGTGGAGGGGCTTTCCCTTTAACAAATCTCTTTCTCGTTGCTTCTGTGTGTCCAGCTCAATTCTTCATTTGAGATGCTGAGAACCCGGGTGTTGATTCTGGGTCCCTCATCTGGCAAGATTTATTGTAGCTTACAGGTTCAGAAGGCTTAGTCCATTCATGAATGGGCAGCTGGAAAATAGTGGAATCACATAGTGGGGCCACAGCTGGAGCTATAGGGGACAGGGGACAGGGAACAGGAATTTCTCACAGCATGGTGGAACAGAGAGACTGGGGTGAAGAATAGAACCAGCCTATACCTCTCCAGGTCAAGCCCTAAGTATCTGTCCCTTCCAGCCAGACCCCACCTCCCAACACTGCACAGTATCCATAGGAACATGAGGCTTTTGAGGGACACTCCAGATTTAAACCACAACACTGTTTCAAGGCATTCACTTGGGGATTTTTCTTTTAATATAGAGGGCAACTAAGAAAGAAAAGGAAAGAAAAGAAAAGAAAGTTGCTTTTTCTTCCTCTGCAGTACAGTTGGGTGGCCCCAAGGAATGACAGGCAGTTGACCTGTGTAGTGAGGAGGGCACAGAGGAGAGAGCATTAGCCAAGATGCGGAGGTCAGAGAGGATGTCCCAGGGCAAGATAGTCTAAGGTAAGACCCGGAGGGGACAGGACTTAGCCAGGGAGAGGGTAAAAAACACATGCAGGGAGAGAAGTTGTTCCAGGAAGGATGAAGGCCCTGTGAGATTGCCTGATAAAGTGGATGGGTGAATGAGTGGATGAAAGAACGGAGAGCTGAATGGGTCAACAGTTGAGGGAACAGATGGAGAGACAGTTGAAAATTGGAATAAAGGAGTAAGAGAGTGAGTGTAGACAGCTGGATGCTGAATTATCAAGGTGACATCTCTGGATCAGAGAAACCCAGGTAAGCTCAAGGATGCTACAGAATGAAGATTTTAGTTTCCAAAAAGTTGACTTGGCCTTTAATACTTTATCATTGTCACCTGGGAGTCTAACCCTGCCAGGAAGGAACAGTGGGGCTTGGTTGTGGCCTAGTGGTACTGAAGGTACTTCAAATATGTCTTCATCTACTATGAAGAGTAAGATCCTTAGAGGAGCCGGGATTAGTCATAGTATGACTTCTAAACCTCCCGTGACTTTGTACCAAGCGGGCTAGTAAATGGAAAAGTCAAGGCGTTACTCAAAAGGATTTAGAGTTCTTGAAAATTTTAAATTACCAAGAATATTATCACACTTTTCATTAACAGTTTTGGCCTAAGTTTGCTCATGCTGTACCACCAGTTTCTGCCTTGACCAGAGTGTGCAAATACCACTGTGGTCAAACTGCCCTTGCCTGGGGTTTGCTGGTGTTAAGCCCTCTTCTCCTGGTTCACTTTGAACATTTTAAAGTCAGCACCTCTGGAGCTCCTCTCTGGGAAGAGTCTGATCCTCTGACCTGGATACTTTCATGGGATAAACAAAGATCAAAGCCCACAGGACCCTTCCCTGATGCTGATGTTCATTCCCTCTAGTTTGTAGAATACCAGTGCTTCCCAAAGATTTCAAGTGGGAGTCACAATGTGGTACACACACACACACACACACACATGCCCACACACAATGGAGTACAATTCTGCTATAAAGAAGAATACAATTGAGTTATTTGTAGGAAAATACATACACCATGAGGCCATAATCTTAGCAAAGTAAATCAGACACTACAGATAAAAAACTACGTGGTTCCTCTTGAATGAGAAACACAAAATGTAAATGACTAAAGAGCAAAATAAAGGGGAGAAAATGGAACCAGGAATTTAGACTTTGCAGAGATGGGAAGGAGATCTGGAGGAAAGAGCAAACAGGGCGAGAAAGAAGTAAAAATGATCAAAATGCAACGTGTTCACACACTGGTTCCCCAAGCTCTGTGCTATCAATATGTAACTGAATATACATCACAGAGAGATGAAATGATTTAAAAATAGGACAAAGGTGCTATTGCAATAGATAGATAAACAGATAGATAGATAGACAGATGGTCATTTTTCTTTAGCAATGAGCAAGTGATGCATAAATCTTTCCACAATGCAGGAGAGAAGGCAGCTAGAAAGCCTCTCTTAATTTAATTGACAAAGATTTATGGTATATCTAAAGAACTAATTGAACTTATGGGTTCTATCTGTGCACTCAGGGTTTCCCTCGATAAGAGTGTTGCCTGGGTCTCCTTTGTCAGCGGGATTGTCACATCCTTCACTTTCCACCCACGTTTCCTGTCCTGAAAGCCCGCCTCCAGGGTTGTGTCTAGCGCCACACACAAAATGCCTCATGTCGTGTCCAGAAAACAGACCTGGAAGGACAGGGTGGAATGCAGGTAGAATGCTGCTTGCAAAGCAGCTCCACCACTGCCCTGTCCAAACCCCCACTCCCTGCTACCACTCCGCTGCTCCGTGTCACACTGTATGATGACCAGCAGCCACCAGCCCAGGGTGGCTGATGTTGTGCAAGCAAGCCAGCCTCTCAGCGGCAGGGAGGCTGGAATCGTTGAGTCCCTACTCACACATTCCCGGCGGCCATACATCACAGTGGCATGTCCCCTACCAAGGACTCTTTCCCCATCCTGTTCCTGCCACTTCCCACCTGCCCGCTGCAGGTGGTGCTCCAAGAGGCATACTGTTCTCCCTGCCGAGTGTGGACTCTATTAGATGGTAGAGGGAGGAAGCAGACAGGAGAGCACACCAGCTCCACTGCTGTGAAAAGCTCGGCTGCAGGCTGTGCCCACGAGAGCCATCCTTAGTGTCTTCTACCCTCCCAACCCTCTTTCCCAGGTCTCCTCCCACCCCCACACCAGAAGGTGGAAAGCCCACTGGAGGGAAGAGATGGGTTTGCAATGACACCATCTTAGTCAGGACTGTGCCTCATGCTGGTCAGGGCAGGCAGCAGAAAGGAGAGATCTGTATTTCAGGGCCAAGAGACTGTAGCAGTGTAGCTTCTCCCAGTGGGCAGCATGGGCCAATAGCTGTCCCGACAAACTTGTCTTAGTTATTTTTATGGTCACTGTGACGCAATATCCAACCTGCACAACTTTAGAGAGGGAAGATTTGTGGGTTCCCCACTGCACCCAAGACTTCTCTGTAGAACTTCGCACACTGCCTTCCTCTGAAATCTGGGTGGAAGCCTCCACAAACCCATAATTCTTGCACTCTGTGTGCCTATTAAATCAGGACCATGAGGATATCACCAAGGTCTGCCACTGGTTTGAGCAGTAGCCTAGCCCCTTGGACAATAGCTACCAAGGTCTCAGAGTTCTTAGATGGTTGAAATCCAGGCAGCTGATCTTTGGCAAGCGTTTTTCTCTGTGGTCCTTGAGTATACTTCTCAGAGCAAAGTCTTTCGCCTCTCCACCTTTAAGTTGGCGCAGGATGAAGTCTTGTTGACTTCTGAGATGCCCTCAAAGCATCTTTCTTATAGTCCTGATGGTAAGTACTTGGCTTTTTAAAAATGCTAATCTCTTTAACATCCCTGTACTCTTCTGACCCACTACTGCAGACCATTTTGTTCTGGCACTACAAACTTTTATATGATTTTTCTCTGCCATTTTTTCATGTCTTTTGCCATAGATTTGGCTAAAAGCCACAAACAGCAGCTATGTAACAGCGTGAACAGAGGTCTCCCTTGAGATTTCTTCTGCTAGATGAAGCAGTCTACTGCCCTTAACCTCAGTTTCAGGCAGTCTCTGGGCAAGGGCAAAATGTCAACAAACTTTCTAACAGAGCATAGCATGCATGGTTTTTACTCACTTGTGAATATACAGTCCTCCTTCCCATCTGAAACTTCTTGAGCTTGGCCTTTCCAATACACACTTCTATCAGCGTTCTGGTCTTCTGAGCTTCCAACCAGAACCTCCCATCAAGCTCAGCTTGGAGCACTCCAGGACTTCTCTAACGGTCATCCACAAATCTTTCTAAATGCCCCCTGCAAACCAGTCTCAAAGGCTTCCAAACCACATAGTCAGATAGTCACAGTGACGACCCCACTTCTCTGATGCCAATTTCTGTTTTAGTTACTTTATCATTATTGTGGCAGAATACCCAACATCCACAACTTATGGGAGGAAAGATTTATTCAGCTCAGTTTCAGAAGGTCTCTCTCACACAGTCCACTCATGGGGCATCCAGCAACGGTGGAGGTACATGGCAGAGGCAGAGTCTGCAGAGCTGCTCACTCCATTGCAGATGGCAGCCATGCGAGGCAGGAGCCAACCTGACGTCTAGCGACTCAGACAAGGCTAGTGTTTTCCCAGAAAGAAACTGCAGCAACATTTCTTCTTTCTTCCTTTAATTACTTCAACCTAGATGGCATTCCCTCAGGCTGGGTGCTTCTCCCCTACTTCCTGTCCCACAAGTCAACAACACACACCTGAAAGCTCTGCCCCAAGCAACTCCCAATCTCAACAAATTGATGCAACCTCTCCAATCAAACCCCAAACATCTGCCCCTTCCAACCAAGCTCTGCTTTCCAGTGGCCACATAGTTCCAAATACATGGGGCCTTTGGGGGACACTCCAGATCTAAATCACAATACCCTTGGAGGTTTAAGAGTGACCATGGAGTGATGCTATGAGGATGTGACCACCCCATAGGTATCAGGAGCAGTAGGGTAAAGCCCTTCTTCGTAAGTGGCTGTGGAGCAGGAGGTGAGATGGATAGGTGGGAGCTGGTGTCAAGGGATCAAAGCAAAGAAACATAAAACAGGTAACAACGAGTCCAGCTCTTTGTCCTGAAGAGCACAAGGTTAATGGAGGGATGAGACCTAGAACTGGCTGGAGAGCTGGGCTATTTATCGGTACAAGTGGATGACTGTGGGCGGGTCTTCATGTTATAGGTTTGCTGAGTCTGGCGAGATCCGGGCAGCGAAATGGAAGCTTAGAGGATTTTGCTTTGCTTTTTAAACATGTATTGGATGAGAAAAAAGAAATGTTTCTAGCTGGGTAAAATTGGCTTAATCAACCCTGTCGGCCTTTGCAATGAGCTGACATGTAGACCAACTGACATATTTCAATGAAAGACACTGAAATATGGGAAAAGGAAGTGAGGTGCTCAGATGCAATCTCCTTGGTTAAAGCTAGAATTATATAAGGCCCAATGCACACATTTCAACATTGACTGATTATTATGGTCAGAAAATATGAGGAGTATGGTGAAGGCTGCTGCCGAGGGCCATCCAACCGAAAGGCAGGATACAAGCACACGAAGGCGTGTCCTCATCCACTTCATCCAACAGATCTGGCATGATGCAGCTCTGGCTCTTCCCCAAGGTCAACACAGCCGTAAAAGGGAAATGTTTTGAATCACCTCAAGATATCAAGGCAGCCACAACAGCACAACTGAAGACATTCATGAAGGAGGCCTTCCAGAACTGCTTCAGAAGGTGGAAAGTGAGGGAGAAATTTTAAGAGAGAATAATGGCAATGTGTCATTTACTGTTTTTATATATCCTTAAGCATTCACCATATTTTTTAGCTCATACCTATTATGGTTTGGGTCTAGAATGTCCCCCAAAACTCTCTCATATACTTGGGTGTTGCAAAATGTCTATGGAACCATATGCTATTAAGAAATGGGGCCTGGTTAGGAAGGGTGGATTACAGGCATGTAATGAATTAGAGGTGTGTAGTAGATTAAGGGCATGTGACCCAGCAGGGGCAATCACTGAAGCTTAACCCTGAAGTGGAGGAAAACTGAAGCTGGACCCAGAAAGCACCAGTCACTGCAATGATTAGTTTCACTTTCCTTTCTCACTTGGCTTCCCGTCTGCCATGCCATGAGCAGCTGCCTTCTGGCTCTCCTCCACCATGTGCTTCCACCGTTGCCAGCCACCCATGAATGGACTGAGACCTTCTGAAACTGTGAGCGAAAGTAAATCTTTCCTCCCTTAAATTGTGGATGTTGGGTATTCTGTCACAGCAAAGAAAAATTAACTAAGATGATGGTTCATTTTGTTGGAAAGGAGATTAGGAATTGAGCTTTTCAAGAAAATTTCTGCTGTCAAGGAGACCAAGGGAAAATCCAAAGAATTTTGGTTACCTGAGGCTGAAACAAGAGATAAGGAACAAAAGTCAAGTAAGAGCATAGAGAAGCAGGCTGGTTGGCTAGGCTGGAAACAGATCAAAGAGTAGGTCTCCAGGCCTGTTGACACAAGGACCTGTGTTCCCCAGTCCTGCCCCACCTGGGCACTCAGAGTTGGAGGCCTCAGCTGTTTCCTGACAAAAAAGAAACCTAAGCAGAGTGAGCCTTGTGGGAGGAAAGCATTAAAAAAAAATACAGGTGCAGTTGCACTTTGGGCCAAAATGTGCTAGCCCCAACCAGATTTATCATTTAATTTGAAACGTGGAAATAAATATTTGCTTTCAAGACACTGGGTGTGAGGAAATGAAAGACAATGATCCCCAAGAGGAGAGAATAAAAAGATTTTGCCCCAATATACTACTTTCATAGAGTACCCAAGGTGCACAACGGAGAGGTGAACAAGGTGAGTCCTACCTCTTCTGTGAGTCTCATAGTGAAACTGCAGTTCTCATGGGCCAAAGAATGTAAACCAAGTACTGAAAACCACAGGGCTGCACCCAGAGGATGCCAAAGACCTTCCCTGTGCCTCTTTGGGGTCTCTGAGTTAACTAGTACTTGAACTACCAGGCACATACCATCCAGAAGAATGAGGGGCAGCAATCTCCTAAGCTCATGCACAATCAGGAAAGTCCTTATTCCCACCACGTGGTACAGGAAGCCTCACCATTCACGAGGCAGCAGATAAAGAACTCAGAAGAGTTTTGCCTCAGTCGTTGCACAAAATTGTCAACAGTCTATCCAGGGCTCTTGCCCCACTTGCCAATCTCTCAAAGTGAGACCCAAAAGGATAAAACTGTCTCTACGAAACTTACCTGAATATCAAAATAAAGCTCAAATGTCTTTATAAGAATATGAGATGATCCAGCCCTCAAAAATTCACAATCTGGCACCTGTTGGAAAATTACTAGGCATGCAGAGAAGCAGGAAAACATGACCAAGAATGTGGGAGGCTGGGGGGGAGTAATTAATGGAAACCAACCCATAAATGACACATTTGATAGAATTAATAGGTGAAAACATCAGAAGTTATTAGTGCTGAATTCCAAATGCTTGCAGACCCAGAAGAATGACTAAACGTAACATGTAGAGCACAGAAGACATTTTTTACAAAGATTCAAATGGAACCGCTATAAATAAAAAATGGGATGTCTCTCTATATAAAGCCTGAGACATCTAATATGAAAAAATAAACATTAGGTGGAGTTGACAAATGACTAGACACTGCAAAAGAGAAGATCAGTGGATTTGAAGACTTAGCTATGGAAATTGTCCAGGATGGAAGAGAAGAAAGAGTGGAAAATCATACCCAAAGAATCGGAGAGCTGTGGGACAACTTAAAACAATGCACCATACATGCAGTTGGGACTTCAAAGGGACCAGGGGACAGAAAAAGTATTTGGGAAACAAATGACCAGGTATTTTTCAAAATTGTGAACTTTAACACACAAATCTAGGAAACCTCACTTCCTTCACACATAAGAAGCACAAAGTAAACCATAGCAAGAGAGATCATGATCCATGTTTTAAATCATGGATAAAGAATATTAAAAGCCACCAAGAGGAAACCAAATATATTATATAGCAAGATAAGAACAAGAAGTATTTTATCTGGAGTAAAGGAAGCTAGGACAGCAAACGTCTGAAGGAAAAAATCGACAACTTAAAAGTTCTATATCCAAAAAAAAATATGTCATATAAAAATGATGGAATAAAAAAAAAATTTCCAGACACACAAATGAAAAAAAATTCACAGCAAACCTGCACTATAAGAAAGTTAAGTATATACTTTAAGTGGAAGAAAAATGGTATCAGATGGAAATACAGATTTATGCAAAGGAAGAAGGGGACTCAAATGGTATTTAAATGGGTATGTATACCAGTTTTTTCTTATTAGTTTAACCTTCTTAGAGGATGGCTGATGATTTAAAGCAATATTGATAATATCTTATCGGGTTTTTTTGAGACAAGGTTTCACTCTATTTACTGAACTCTCTGTGTAGCCCAGGCTGTCCTTGAATTCACAGAAATCCTCTTGCCTCAGCCTCCTGCATGCTGGGACAAGAGTTGTGCACCACCATACCCAGTTTACATGCTGCTGGGGAATTGAACCCATGGCTACACCCCAGCCTCTGTCTTACAGACTTTTAAACAGATATAAAAATAAAATGTGTGACTCCAGTAGCAAAAAGACTGAGATGTGAGGAAGAGTAGTATATTTCTGGAAGCTTCTCACACTACAAATGAAATTACATCAATTGAAAGTAGAATGTGATAGGCTGAATCCCAAAGGAACAACCAAAAACCACGGAAGAGCTATAGCTAATGAACCAGCCAAGGAGAATGAAATGAGGTCACTTTCAAATTTCAAATGTGCAACTACTCTAACAGGAGGCAGAAAATGAGAGGAATGAAGAACAGATGGCATAGATATGAAACATGCAGAAATATAATAGATTTGAAGCCATCCATATCAATAATCACATTACACATGCATGGTCTAAACAGTTCCATGAAAAGGCAGAGATTTTCAGACTGGATATAAAATGACTGTTATGTATCCCAAAAGAGACAGATGTGATCCTTTAAGCCACTGTATCCTGCTGGCATCTGGGCAGCTATACCTCTTCTCCAGAAATAATTCCTTCTCTGTCCCATGTGCCTCTATTTCTGAAACTTTTAATGCAACAACACTGGACTTTGAGTCTCTCCTTTTGCCCACATTCCTCAGTGCTAACCCATCCAACTCAGACTTCATTTTAGGTAACTGTGAGTTGTTTCCAATTTGGCTGTGGCCTTTTGACCACTGACCTTCCACCTCTCCTCTGTGACAACTCATGTTTGTACATCATGACAGTATGTCAAGATGCAGGAGATCAGAGCACTGTAATGTGGGACTGGAACTTGTTAGAGCCTGTCAATTTTTATGTAGCCCTAAGTGCTTATACTCCTTAAGGATTAGGCCATTCTACATGGATACTGTGTTTAGGAAGAGCCAAGAAAGTTGGCCAAAGTATTCAGCATTCAGTCTTCCTATTGCTCACTTCCCAGTGACCTTGGACTCTACTTCTCAAGATCCTTGAAATACCTTCCCTGGTTCTGTCCCAGCTCTAGCCAATGCCCCTGAGCTTGGCGTTGTCTACTGGCTTTCCTGATGCTACTTAAGAACCTCGCACGCGTGGATTCTTCTTTCCAACGCTCTTCCAAGTGGTCAAACAGCAATATCAATTTGTTTGAGAGAAAAACATGATTTTCCCCTCACCCACAATCCTGGACCAGATGTGTTTTGTTCTCCACCCTGACTGATTCCTGGACACTAGCCATATGTCTCACTATCTTAGATACTTACTTGCTGCTGTGACAAAATAGCCAATGTCCACAATTTAGGGAGGAAAGATTTATTTAGCTCACAGTTTCAGAAGGTCTCACATACGAAGAGTCCACTCACAGGGCAGCATGTCCCATGACTCACCCTCACGTGTTTGATAGTTTGTTGGAGAGACTCATCAGATTTAGGAAAACAGATTACTTCCTAGATTGTCAATTTCTTATAAAAGGAACAGCCAGATGTACAAGATGCCTAAAGAGACATATAGACAGGAGAGCAGAGAGGAATGTGGAACCCTGACCTCTTCTCCAGGGCATCGCCTGCTGTCTGTCTCAAGCTCTGGATGCTGTGGGAACCCCCTGAACCAGGGTGGCTGCATTATCAACTAGAGAGGCACAATCAGCTGTTAAGTCCACCTCCCTCTCCTCCCTGGAGGATGGGAATGTGGCCAAAGCTCCAGCCCTCAAACCATGGCTTCATCTTTCTAAGGACCAGCCCGCACCCAGGAGCCCAAATAAGAGGAAGAGAAAGGGGATGAGGAGAAAGGGAAGGAGAGACAGAGGAAGAGAAGATTATATACCACCATGTAAATGGAAGACAGTATCCACTATTAGAAGGCCCGTGAGTTGTCTCCCCCACATCACGATGGGCTGCCACATGCCTGTCAGTCATGAGGGAGGTGGCAGGAGCCACTGTCACATGGGCCCAGGTAACCTTCCAGTGTGTGCTCTAGTAAGTTCTTTGGTTTTCACCTGCCTCGTGAAACTCAGATGAAGAAGAGTACTTTGATAACATGCACAGGTCACACCAAGGGCACAGAGAATAGGAGAGCAGTGAGGACCTGTATCTTTTGGGGAAGGGCTTCAGGAGGAGGAGGCAAGAAGTAGGCCTTGGCAGCTCCAGGGAAGGACCACGTCACGTCTCTAAGCCTCAGTTTCTTCATCTATAGAACAAGGAAATGGATGGCCCTCTATTTCCTGATCAGCTCTGCTTGTAGGAAAGAGAAGGTTTACCTAGGCCACCAGGAGGCACAACGTGTTGTCCTAGAGTGAGGGGATGCACTCCCCAACTCCACTATCACAGTCCACATGGGCTACTTTGGGGACTGGACTTGCCTGACATCACTACCCATGACCCTGGTCAAGCACATTTAGGAAAGCACGTACTGTACTGAGATAGTTACACTTCCAATGTTTGACCTGAGCATAATAGCTGTCTCTTTATTAATTTCTTTAGCTTGAAATAAGTTATGATCCACCACCTTCCCACTGATTAGCTGTGAAAGGTCATTTTCAGGCTATGAAGTCAGTGGAATAGGAGGCAAGGACTTGGGCTTTGGTGCTCAGCCCTTGTCTGCAGAGTCCAGTTAGTAACTGTAACTCCTGGTGTGTTATACCCTTCCAACTATTTCAGTGTGACAGGTCATGACATCTAACTCAGAGTTAATATATATAGGCAGTCAGTCCAGTTTCCATCCCCTAAAAGCTTGACAAGTGTTATTGTTATGTATCTTTTAAAGATGTGGCTATGATCATTGTAAGAGGCCATGAAAAATCACTTTTGGGCTGGGAGTGGAGCCCAGCTTTAGAACATTTGTCTAGCATGTACCAAACTCTGGGCCCAATCACCAGCATAACAACAACAACAACAACAACAACAAACTACCTTATATCTCTCTCTCACTTAAGCGTACTATAAAACTCAAAGTCCTGAATGTTACCACACAAAAATTTAAAACACTGGCATGCCTTCTCCCAATGTCTACTGAGAAGGCAACATTGAGGAATGTGCCCCTGGTGAGGGTCTTGAAGGTCTTTTACCCTTAGATGGATATTTCAGATAAATGAGGATTATGCAACTCTGCGCCCTGCAAGACAGGTAACAGCGACATCTAGTCAGCATCTAATCAGCCCCATTCAATGCTGAAATCCTCAGTTGCCCTGAATAAAGTGAGTTTCAGTGTTCCTGGCTTCTTTGGTAAGATTTCTGGCTACAGCCACATGAGAAGCTCAAAAAATTCCTTCCTCTGAATGCAACTAGAAAGCCAGAAAAAATTGACAAAAACAATTCGAGTGCCCTGGAAATGGACCAAAGACTTAACAATACAAGAAACATCTATGAGCAAAAATAAAACCTACTGTGAACAGTGGGAATCTGTGGAATGCTTTGCTGGAGCTGCCCCATCTCTAATCCTCAGTCTGTGGAGAAAAATGTCTTTCCACGGCAGGCAAGAAGGCCCCGAGGACTAGCAGCACTACAGCCATGATCAAAGGGGCCTGCTGGATTTGGAGCCCTGATGACACATCTGGCCACGTGGTCCAGCTATTACAGTGCTGGCAGTGGATGAGCAGTGGTCCTATTATCCAGAGACTGGGTTGCATGTGGAACTGGTGTTCCTGGATGAATCTGTGTGCTTGCACAATGGAGGCTGGAGAAAGTCCAAGCCAGCCACAGACTCTTGTGGAAGTCATGAGATTATGCGTAGGACAGTGGGAAGGCAAAGCCAGAAGGCAGATAAAGGTTGGAGAGGACCTGCATAGGGATGGAACTTGAAATGTGCCCCAATCCCCAATCTGTCCCCAAACCCATGAGCAGAGGAGGAAATCCCTACAGCCCAAGGAGCCTGCGCCAGCTCTGTACTTTCCATTCACAAGTAGCAAATGTCACAGCAGAACAAATCCCAAGATTCTGCCATATCCTACGTACCAGAAAGATGACATAAAGATATAAGGGCTCAAAGAGGTTAAAAATGAAAAGATAGGAAAGAACATATAAAATAGTACCAAGAAGAGAAATTGTGTGGCCACCTTAATATCAGACAAAGCTGATCCTACCGCAAGAAGCATTCTTGGAGAGTAGGAGGCTTTAATAGCAATAAATGGATCAACGTCGCAGGAAGCAAAAGCGACTTTAGGTGCATACACACCTCACAGCAGGGCTTCAAAACACACAAGGCAAAACCACATAGAACTGAAGTTGAAACAATTCCACAAAGCTGTTGACTATTTCATTATTCCCTTTCATAACATGAAGAAAAAAGTCAATCTGAAATCAACATGAGTGTGAAAGAGCTGGATGCTATCAATCAATTTTATACATTTGATGTATGTAGAACACTTCAGCTTGAGAGCCACGTACTCTTCAAATGAATAAGGAATATTCCCAAAACAGAGCACGTGTTGAGATTGGTTGCAGGTCTCAATATACCAAAGCAAGTTAACTGAATACATTATGCTCTCTGACTCCAGCAGATTTTGAAATTAACAGAGAAAGAAATCTGGGAAAGCCTATGGTATTTGGAAATGAAACAACATATTTCAATATTGCCTGTAGGCATAGCATTAAATGACCATGCCAGGAGAAAAGAAAATAATCCAATTCTCTGCATTAAGAAAACAGGGGAAGGTGGCTACTAATCTGAACCAAAATCAAGTAGAAAAAAGAATAATCAAAGATTAAAATGGGAATCAGTAAACAGAACTCTAAGAAGTGGGTGGAACTGGTCTACGACTTCCCACTCAGGAACTTCAGAGCCTGGTGGCTCTATGGGTAAATTCTATCAAATAATTAAAGATACATATCAACCTTTCATGAATTCTTTCAGAAAATACAGGAGGAGGATATAGCGCCAGTCCATTCAATAAACAGTATGGCCCTGACAAAAAAAGTTTAGGAAACAAAGCCACAAACCAAGATCTTTCTTATACATAGATGTATTAATCTCTAAAAAGATGAGAGCAAACTGATTCCAGCAATATTAAGAAGTATGCTATACCACAACCAAATAGAATTTATCCCAGGTACATAACATTGGTTCAATCTACGAAAATCCTAATATAATATACAATATATTAATAGACTAAAGGACAAAAATCCATATGATCATCTCAGACAAGACAGTTACAGGATCCAATACCAGTTTGTGATGGGAAGAAGGAAGGAGAGAGAGAGAGGCAAGCTCAACAAATTAGAACTGAAAAGGAGCCTCCACAACTGGACAAAGGGCACCTGTGAAAGCCACAGTTAGCATCTGTATTGGTTAAGATTCTCAGAGGAACAGAAGCATTGCAAAATACATGTGTAATTGTGGAAGGGCACATGTTAGGCAGGCTCACAGAATCAGCAGCAGGAGAGCCCACAGTGGCCGCCTGCAAACTGCAGATCTATGGGGTCCAGTTACCGCTCAGTCCTGCAAGATGGAAGCTGCTGAACAGAAAGGATGAAGGGTGTGGCACCAGCCCAAGGTCGAGGGCCTGGAAGCTCCCAGGAGACCTGCCAGCCTGGCTTCGTTGGAAAGAAGAAACTGAAGGCCAAGGTACTAAGCAACATCTGTAGAAGGTGTGCGAGCTAAGCAGAAAACTCTCTTCCTTCTTCTACTCTTCTTTCCTGCCATCCTATGTGAGCCTGATGGATGATGCCTTCCTCAGCCAGGGACAGCCTTTCCTCCTCGACCTGTGGGCCTACATGCCAGTTACCACTGAGAACAACCCCCCCCCCGCCCCCCCCACACACACACACACCCAGATCCGTCACCTACCCACCTGCAAGGTGCTCTTACCCCAGTCAAATTGACATGTCACAATTAATAGCTACAACATCAGACTCATTGGTGTTTCGTTTTGTTTAAAGAATGTTTTCCCCTAACAGTAAGAACAAGTCAGGAATGTCCACCTTCATTACTTCTTATAACCAGTTTTAAAATCAGGTTTTGGCCAATTAAAAAAAAGGCAGAAACCAACAAAACAATAGTCAAAAAAAGTGAGTTCATCCAGATTGAAAAGGAATGTCTACAACTGTCTTTTTTCTCTACAACATAATTCTGTGTGTGGGAAATGCAAAGAATCCGTCTAAATCAAATAAGAGAAAATAAGTGAGTTAAGCAGCGTTACCTGAGGCAAGCTTCAATATGCAGCAAAATTCCATAATGGAACACAGAAAATGGTTCTGTTTATGATACTATTGCAGACAGTACAGTGCTTAGGAGTAAATGAGTAAAGTATAAGACCTGAACATGAAAAATTATAGAACATTGTTGAAAAAAGCATTAAATAGCTGAACAAATGGAAAATACTGCCAGATGGTCATGGATTTCAATATTGCCAAGGTGGCAATTCTTTCCAAATTAACCCATTAACCTAACACAATACCTTCCAAACTCCCAGAAGATCTTTTTTGGTAACAATTGGTAACTTAATGTTTAAATTTTTATATCAAAATACGAAGGACCTACAGCAGCCATAAAAGAAATTTTTTTAAGGAAGAACAAACTAGGAATTTACTCAACTTGATTTAAAGATTTTTATAAACTATACTAAAAAAGACAAGGTGGTAGCACAGGGATACGTATATAGATCAATAGAAGAGAAACAAGCCTCTTGAAATAGTCTAAATTCTTAAACTCAATTGAATTTCTATGAAATTCCCATACCATTCAATTCAGTGGCAAAGGGGTTGTCTTAGATACTTTCTCATTCCTGCCACAGAACATCTACAAGTTTAGAAAGGAAAGATGCATTTTAGCTCATAGTTTCAGAAGGTCACAGTTCAGACATGGGGGGTCAGCAATGGTGGAAGCACATGGCAGGGTCACGGAGCCAGACCTGGAGCCAGAGACGGAGATCCTCATGGCACGGCAGAACAGAGCCAAGTCTGGGGGAAGGGCAGAACCAGCACACAACCCTCCAGGTCAGGCCTCAAGCATCCACTCATTCCATCCAGGTCCCACCTCCCAACAGTACTCAGTATCCACAGAACATGAGGCTTTGGGGGACGCTCCAGACCCACACCACAACATTTCACCCCTGGGTCCCAGAAGATTCATACAAAATGCATTTAGACTTCAAAGGATTTCCAAAGGCTTTTACCAAAGAAGTTATACAAATGACAAAGAGTCACAAAAAGATGCCATAAGATGCCACCCTTGCTACCACTGGGATTACTACAACACTACTACTCTCATACACACACACACACACACACACACACACACACACACGTACATGCACACGTACATGCGCATGCACACTGAGGCAGCCATCATCAAAAAACAAAAACAGCAAAGCAAAACAAAACCGTGGGCCTCACAAGCGTGACAAGGACACGGAGAATGTGGGGAAGTCGTCACCCAAGTACGTTGCCCCGTGAGAATTTGAAAGGATTCCGCAGCCACTCCGGGAAACAGTCTGGCGTTTTCTTAGAAGCCGGACTTCCCACTTGACTCAGCAATTCCACGTGTGGACTCCAGACGCCCATGCAAATGCTCGCCGCAGCCCCGAGTAGAAACAGTCCTTGGACCCACTAACTGGTAAATGACAGAAGAAACAGGTAGAAAGGAAAGAATCCCTACCACACAGGTGTCCCAACACAGGCTGCCACCCTGTCAGAGCCAGACCCAAGGGCTCTGCGTTATCAGACTCTGTTTATCTTATACATGCCCAGGACAGGTAAATTTATAGGACAGGCAGCAGATAAGCAGGGATGGTGAGGTTGGGGGTGGAGTGGGGAATTCAGTCCAGACAGGCGCAAGGGAACTTTCAGGGCTGGTGGGAATGTGGTGATCATCACATGACTATAAATTTGCTCGGAATTGTTGCCTTGGATGCTTCACAATGGGTGAATGGAAAGATCTTGGATGATGCTTGACTATGGTGGTTTCAAAACTCGAAAATCTGAAATCTAGAAATCTAAAATCCAACTGCCACCCATGTGGCTCAGTGGTGGGAAGAATCACTCCAGCTGTTTCAGTTCGGCTTCAAATTAGAATGACTCACGGTGTGGCGGGGAGGTCTCCCAGAGCCTGTTCATGGACCTGATGGTATTTAAAGAAACAAACATTCAGTCCATTCTGGTTCCTATTTAAAGCTATTTTTTATGCTTTCTTCAGCACATGCTGCTGCCCTCCTGGTGGGGGTGAGGGGGTGTGACTAGTTGATGTAAGCAGTAATTAATTAAAAGCTCAGCTCCTGGCCCAGAAGCAAAGAGAGGGCAAAGCCAAACAGATGTCCTCGGAATAGATTGAGCTCTTCAAGCAAGGCTTCTGATTTTCATTCATACACACCTGTGCCGTGGGTCAGGCAACACGCTTTCTAGGATTGCAATAGAAATAATCAGCCAAAACAAGCCATACGGGTAGCTGGAAGGTGAAGACGTATCGACTCACGAATTGAATCGCCTTTGATCATCGTGACCAAGTGGAGAGTGTTTGATAGGAGGAATGTCTTGGAGAAGACGACTGTGGGCGGAGGGAATGCTAGGACATTTAGTACTAGTATAGGCAATATGTGTGGAGGCCAAGGACACTAAAGAACCAGTGGCAGAGTCATATAGGATTCTATGATACTATAATAGGATAAAAAAAGATGAGTCACACCGGGATCCTCAACAGGGGGAAGAAATTGGCCCACACAGCGAGAGGTGATGAATGGGCCAGCGTGTGAAGCTTCAGTTGTATCTACAGCTGCTCCTTGTCACTCACATTACCACCTGAACTCCACCTCCTGTCAAATCAGCAGCATTAGATTCTCATAGGAGCACTACCCCTTCTGTGAACTGCACATGTGAAGGATTCTAGGTTGCGTACTGCTTGTAAGAATCCAACGCCTAATCACTTGACTTGGACCAGAGACGGTGAGGCTAGCATCATCCTTCCTCACGCCCCACACACCATCACTCCTGTCTGTGAATAGCTGGTCTTCCATGAAACCACAGAAAAAGGCTGGGGACCACGGCATGATACTGTGTTGAAATTAAACACTTCTAGTCAACAACAAACAAGGCCACCTGCCCAAGCTGGCAGCATGTCCCCCATCTCCCACCCAGCCTTCCCCGCTTCTCCTTGCCAGTTTTGTGTCTGGTTCCTTCTTAGCCTTGTGCTTGCCTCTCCAGATGTAGAAGATCCTCCTCCCATCACAGACCTCTTTGTTCGTCAACCACCCCTCCCCATTACTGTACACTGGTGTCTCGTGGGGACAAGGCCTTGGAGTAAACTCGCTGGCTAACTGGTCAGCATTTTCGCCAACGGCCTTCTGGAAGGCAGCAGACCTGGCCACTCACACCAGCCCTGCTTGAAATGAAAGGCGAGGTTCTTTGGCTCAGGGTCTTCACACTAAAGGGCTCCAGGCCCCCTTCTCAGCAGGAACAGCATCCTCCTTCAGCTGCCTCTGGGGAGAAGGGGCAGCCCCCCAGGCCCTTTTCTCCTGAGCTTCTGTCTACAAACAACCTGAGCCCTTGCATAGTGCTTCTTTTTAAATGTCCCAAGCACAGACCCTTTTTGTCCTTTAGAAGAGCAGGGCAGCTCCCCTCTGCCCCACAGAATAACAAAAGGCCAATTGGCTTTCTCTCAAGTATGCTAATGGCCCAGCGTCCAAGTTTCCCTGTAAGGCCCATTTTATGCCTGACAACAGGGTCCTGAATGGAAATGCTGACCACAGTAACTGTGCAAACAGCCGGGCCAGGAAAGGACACAATGCTCTGGCTGGGCCACCCAGGCCAGCCTGCAGGGAAAACAGCAGCCGGTGCACGGGTGCAGCGGGCTTGGAGCACAGTGCAGCTCCAGAGACCTCAGCCCAGCCTGCTGTCCCCTAGGATTCTGAGGCAGTATGATCCTTTCCTCCTGTGCAAAAGTAGAAGCCTCTGTGTTGTATTTCCAGCTAGCAGGAAGGGGAATCTGCACATCTGCCTTTGGGGCGGGGCTATTTCAGAAATTCCAGATATTGGGGGTACCTACACACATAGACTTGGGGACAGCCAAGAGTCCCTGGGTGTAGTTTCCTGTTCTGGCTGCTCACTAGTTGAAGAAAGTAGGGGGTCTATTGAATATGGCAGCCACAGGCAGACAGGGCTTCCCTTCAACAAGTCTGGACTGAAGTGATGGGCTCGCCAGCCTTCCCTGGGTGACAGCCATCAAGAGCTCGCCCCACAGTTCAGGGGGCCTGGGCCTGGAAGGCTCTGCTGCCACCATCTAGCTACAGGATGATGGGAAAGGCGCTAAATTCTCAGAGGTTCAGTATCTTTATTTCCAAAAAAAAAAAAGGATGATATGATCTTAGATCATCTGATGCTGAATGAAACTATGTACATCCACACCTGTACAGGTATGTGTGCATTTAGTGGCCATGTGTGTGCATCCATACTGATTCCAGGACTCCTGCAGGTCTACAGATGCTCAATCCCTCACAGAGGGCAGCATAGTGTTTGCACAGAGCTGTGCTCATCTTTCTGCACACTTGTTTTTGTCTGTTTTTGAGACAGGGTCCCACTCTGTAGTTCAGGCTGGTCCTGAACTCACTAGGTAGCCCTGGCTGGTCCTCCTGCTTCAGCCTGCCAAGCAATGGGATTACAGGTATGCGCCACCACACCCAGTATCATATAGTTTGTTTAGACCATATTCAGATGAATCGGAATACGTAATACAGTGGAAATGGTTGTTTCACTGTATTGTTTTGGAATAATGACAAGGAGAAAAAGCCTGTTCATAGTCAGTACAGATGCACTATTTTTTGTCTGTGAACGTTTTCTGAATTAGTTGAATCTGATCACAAGGAACCCACAGAAACAGGGGCCTGGCTATGGAGAATGGGATTGGAATGCCACGAGGGATCAGTAATGGGTTCTATCCAATATTAATAAACATATTCCCCAGCATTTAGGGCTACATTAAAATAAAAAAATAGATTACTTGAGTTTTTCAAACAGAAACCACTCTGGCTAGCTATGGGACTCAAGAGTAAGTAAGCATTCCACAGTTGGGAAGGCACCTCGGGAGCTACAGACATCCACTCTAGGGGGAGGTTCCCGGAACCATTCCCAACAGGGCACCATCTGGCAGATAGCAGTGGCGTCCTAGGCTATCCCAGATGCCAAAATGGCTGCCTTGCCCCCTCTTGGCTCAGGCCCAAGTTGACAACTCTGCTTGAGTGTCTCATTGGTGGAGTCGGAACCACTCAGTTGTAATGGAGGAATCCTGGGAAATATAGTTTTTAACTTTCCAATGGCTTCAGAACAGGAAAGTGATCTGGCAGTTAGAATGGAGACAAGGACAGTCCATCGTGGGAGGATACAAATTGTAGTGAATGTTTAAATTTAAAATAATGCATTACAGTAAAAGATGCACAACTATTAACCGCCCTTAAAATACCTCCCCTCACTTCAAACATGCTTATCCCCTTCTCTTACCACTCACTTTCTGACGCAAGTCTGGACATCCTCCCTTGCGAGCATCTTTGGCTATACTGTTGTGGCTGCCTTGTTTCCCTTTCATGGTCATTTTGAGGAAGAACCAGAAGTCTTCTGGTGCCAGATCTGGTGACGAAGGTGGACAGGACCTTCTGTCACGTCTCCCCAAGTCCTACCTTTCTGTTGGACCATAGCTCCCCTCACACCCTGTAAAGACACTTGGTATCAGGCAACAGTCATGGTATGAGTGTGTTCTAAGTGAGGGGAAGTATTTTGAGGGAGATTGATGGCAATATTGAGTAATTTTTTAAAATTTTTGAGACAACCCAGCCCCTTCAGGGATGTGGGAGCTTTAGACCTCTCTCTTATTTCTAAATAAAGACCTGTTCCACAAAAAAAAAAAAAAAAAAAAAAAAAAAAAAAAGGCGTGCAGGGGCATAGCTCAGCAGGTAGAGTACTTATCTAGCAAGCACAAGGCCTTGAGTTAGATTCCCTGGCACCATATAAGCCAGGCATGGTGGCGCACACCTCTAATCCCAGTACTTGAGATTGCTCTGAGTCCATGCCAGCCTGGGCTCTATACAGAGTTCAAGACCAGGCTGGACCATAGAGAGAACCTGCCTCAAAAAAAAAAAATTACGACATTCACCTCATATTTTGGGCAAGCTTCAGATACTGTCCAGCATTGGAAACTGCCAGTTTTTACTTCACCTGCCTGGGATAATCAGATCCAGGGGTCAGGCCCATGGGAGGCTGAGAACAGGGGTCAGGCTAGGTTGTAGATAAGGACAAGGACAGGTCGCCATGAGTAAAGGCATGGCTGGCTGGGTGTCACCAGGCACTGCAGAGCAGCAGGTGCATAGGAACTGGTGGGACTTGAGCAGAGACAGAGCTCAGTAGCTGCTGGCAGGGCCTCCTGGGAACCATCTGCGAGACAGGCTTTCTCTACACAATGTGCTCACTCACACCCCACCCAGCCCCAAGTCTGCAGCCAGGCAGCAATGTGGTGCCCCAAGCCCCCTGGGGGTGTCCAGAGCCCACTGGGGTGCCCAGAGCCCTGTGGTGCCCCAAGCCCGCTGGTGTCTTGGCCAAGCTCTCTGATCAGAATTAGCTCAGAGGTACATGGATAGGCAAGGCTTAATGAATTCAGCTCGGGGCTGTCTGGATTCTTCTGGAGCCTCTGGTAATGAGTTCCCAAGCCAGGGAAGTATGCAGAGAATGGCATCCATGAGTTGAGACACAGGCCCGAGAACTTCCAAGACCCTCTGTTCCCTACAACTCGGAACCACTGTGAGACACAATGGCCCTTGCTCCAGAGCAGGGATGAAATCGGGGCCCTGTGGCCAAATCCTAGGGAAGATGGAGCCGGGATCTGTCCCACCTATAGTTCATCAGAGGGTGGGCACCGCCTCCTCAACTAGCCTGCACTCCTGATCCAGGGGCTTGGGACAAACCGGAGGCAACTCTCTGGTCCCACTGTAGGCAACTGAAGAAAGCATTGTGCTTTGTCCTGCTGCCCAGAAGCAACGTTCCCAAGGGGTCAGGGAGCAGAGGGTTCGGGGACACGCCCACCGGAGCTGATACAAAAATAGGCAATGGGGAATAATGAATCTCTGGTTTGTGGGCCAGCAATGGTTGAGAAAATGGGAAACAAACAAAAACTATGTGTGGAGAAGACAAGATTGAAGAGTCACTTTTTAAAAATGTGTATCTCTGCTAATACTTTTTAGAATTGCTTTGCAGACCTCAGGAAAAATGAAATCATTTTTCTGAGCCTACAGGGTATTTCATGAATCACTATACCAGGAGACACAGAACCCATGCCCAGGTCTGTTTTACTTTGCCTTTGGCGGCCACTGAGGTAGGCCTTCAGGCTTCAGGTCTGTGTGCAGCCACCCGTGGTTTCCTTTTCCCCAGATTCTGCCAACCGTGGAGAGAAAAAAAAATTTTTTTAAACTGCATCTGTACTGAACTGAAAAAAAAAATAAACTTCTAGAAAACATTTTTCTTTTAACATTTTCATCATCTCATCCTTCTGTTGTCTGGTGTGGTAGAACAGTGCTAAGGAAGAAGAACAACATGCCGTTGGCTCAGGCCACTTGTGGTGGAGTCGGGAGGCCACCGTGTCAGCGGGTCTCAGGCTGGACAGTGGGTCTCTCACTGGACAGTAGCTGGACCTTTTGACCTGGGCTGCAGACAGGCCCCTTCTCCAGGCAAGCTGATCTTTGGACTGGGCCAAACCACAGTTTCCTATAATATTGTTGGTTGACCTCTGCTGACCTGCTATACAAAGGCCCCCTGTGCCCAGACTACCCAGAGCCTCAGACCACATCCAACCCCTTTTTAATAAGACAGCTTAACTTCTGCCAACCCTACCACAATTCCTAATGAGCAATGTAACTGTGGCTTCCTTGGTTCTGAAAGATATAAATACAGCCACCATTTTGTCAAAGCTTGGAGCACATTTCCCAGATGGCTTGAATCTGGTTTTCACATGTGCAACCCTAATTCATCCCCAATCAGTGTAATGTTCTCTGCTCTGGACTGGGTTGGTTCCGTTCTCCTTGGGCATAGCCTTTAGGTTGCTTTAAGCATGAGAAGTAATCCAGAGATGGTTCAAAGTGGTGGAAATTGAGCATACAAATAAAAATATTTTCATACTTATCTAAGAGTAGAGAATGATAGGGAGAAGAGGCTGAGGCCACAGATGACTCTTTCAGGGACTGTCCCGCTAGGCCAGGCCAGACAACAGCAAGCCTACCTGTGTATTTTTTTTTTCTTGGTCCTGACTTTAGGACTGCCAACTCTGACCCTATGGGATCTGCCACACCAGCTGTAAGAGCTTGTAGCTCCCTCAGTCACCTCCCATGGATGTCTCTGTCTAATGAACCCTTCTACCTTTCCTTTGTCCTCCAGACACCAAGGCCAGCCTGACTTGTGCATGTGTGTCTCAGCTTGTAATCTTATTCTTTATTGCCAAATGAATGGTCCTTTACAATAGCTTGTATTTTTATTTGACTTTGGCAAACCCTGCAGGAGGATGTGCATTGGCTATACTCTCATATTTCACTGTTTTATCAAAGGAACTTGAGCCTCCTGACTGTGGTGGTGGGGAAGTCCTGGACCCATCCTCTCCACATACGAAGGGATGACTGAAGCTCCCAATGCAGGGTGCTAGCCTCTGACTGCAGCCTGACATCTGCGGATAGCATCTTCTTGGTTGGCTCAGCTTGCTGCAGCAGCTCGGGGGCAGAAACAGGTTGGGTTTCCATACAACAGCAGAGAGAACAAGACATGGTGAGCCTTTTCCTTTCCTTCAGAAGCCAAATACACCTTCCTGAGGGTAGGCTCTGCTGCCGACTCCTGCTGTAGATGGTAGGATAAATGCCTGCATCTAGTTTCTACCTCTCCCAATCCCTGACTACACCATGAAAAGAGAGGAAACAAGGAAGGACCAGAGAGGGATGGAGATTTTGGAAGCTGAAAAGCAGATGAAGGGCAAACCTGACCACGTAGAGTCTGAGCTTCAATGAGGTCTTCACAGCACCTTCTTGGCCCACCAGAGATTCCTAGAAGTGGGAACAAGGGACATGGGGAAGGAGCAGTGCTAGAAACACAGGGAGTCTTCGGTCTCCTCATGCCCTGGCTCCACAGCCCCTATACCCAGCCTATCAGGAAACCAGAGATCTGGAGAATGGAGAGTCTCAGGAGGAACACTGGGTACAGCCAGGGCAAGGGCCCCTGCAGCAAGACAGTGGAACACATCACACCCACTAGAAACTGGGGTGAGAATGGTAATCTCTCTCTCAGAGCCCAGAACTCAGACAGGCGGGTCTTTATCCTCCACATAGAGTTCTGTAAGCTTTTTCTCTGCGGTATCAGTCAAGACGAGAGAACTGAAGGTACAAATGTCAAGGGTTCCCCAGCCCCTGGCCTAGCCAGGTCACCTTGCTAAGAAGCCACAGCCACCTCCTCCTTCACCCCAGTGCACAATGTGCAACTAGCCACTACTCCTCACCTGCCACTTTTGTGTCCTCTCCTCACTTTGACAAGCTGGGGCTTGGGCCAGGCGAGACTTGTGCCCCACATCCAACTCCTTTGTCTTCCCACTACAGCCATCTTGAGTCTTCTGTTGAGTAACAGATTCTTCTAGTCAGCCCTGGAAACCCTACCAAGTCCCCTCCATCTTTAGGACTTTTCTTTCAATCCCACATAGTCTCCAGCCCCCACCCCAACTCTTCTCCTCATCCCAATCAAATTTTCTCACTTTCTACTTATTTCTCAACCCTCTCCTGCCTCACAGTTCCATAAAATCTGCCTTGGCCAAGGAAAGGCATGAAAATTGCTTTAAAAAAAAAAACCAGAGACATCTTAGTCCTTCTCTACTTGAATTTGCACCAGCAGCAATTAGCAGTGCTGACTACCTACCACTTTTTAAAAAAATACTCTGTGCTTTGGATCTGAAATGTCCCTCAAGTCCCATGGGTTGAGGATTGGTCACCAGCCTGTGGTGCTCCTGGAAGGTGATGGACCCTTGAAGAGATGGGGCTTAGTGGGAAGAAGTGGGGTCATTGAAGGTATGCCCTTGAAGGGGATATTGGGACCCCTGCCACCTCCCTTTGCTTTTTGCTTTCAGGATGCCATGAGGTGAGCCAGTTGCCCTATCATGTGCTCCATGCCAGGATGTTCTACCACACAACACACCCAAAAGCAGGGAACCCAGATGTCCATGAACCGAAACTGTGAATCAGAACAAGTCTTTCCTTCTTATTCACTATTTATCTCTAGTATTTTGTCCTGGTCCTAGAAAGCTGACTAATATAACTATGTTCCCACTTTCCTCAGAAATGTAGTCTTCCAATTTCTCTCTGACTTCACCAATCCCACCTGAATGTCCTTTGCCACCTCATCCTCTCCTACTCAACCTAAAACTCCTGGCTTTCTCCTGGGTCCTTTCCTTGGCTTTCTGATTCTCTCCACAATTTCTCCTTGGTTGATCCTCTCCCCTTGGTTCCTACATGTGTTCCTCCAGCTGAAACCTCTCCTCCATGCCTAGTGTCATCACTGAGGTGATGGAGGCACTACTGCTAGACACATCCAAACCTGAACTCCACATTTCCCCCCTCGAGACTTGCTTCTCTTCTCGCTCCCCTGGCTCATGGCCAGTGTCTACAGTCATTCAAGTTAAACACCAGGAGTCAACTTGGAAACCTCTCCTTCACTTTCCAGGTCTGAGCCTTTCCTAAGCCCCTTTGAGTTTGCACTTTTAAAAAAATCAAAAATCCATCTCTTTCCTGCTGCCTCTACCACCACCCCATCCAGCCTTCATCATCTTTTGCCTCCTGGCAGTTTGAGCAACATTCATTCTTGACCCCTAGAGTCATCCAGTCTCTGTTACTTTCTCATTGCCGTGAATCAGTATCCAACATCCACAACTTTAGGGAGGAAAGATTTATTTTCGCTCACAGTTCAGAAGGTCTCAGTCCTTTTACAGGTGGGAGGCTGGAAAATGGTGGAATGACATGGCAGTGCTGGTGCTGGGTCCTAGGCCAGAGCAGAAGCCTGAGAGACAGAGATTTTCACAGCATAGCAGAACAGAGAGACGTCTGGGAAGAAGGGCAGAATCAGCACACACTCCTCCAGGTCAAGCCCCAAGCATCCACGCCTTCCAGCCAGGCCCTACCTCCAATAGCACACAGTATCCACAGGAACATGAGGCTTTTGGGGGACACTCCAGATCCAAACCACCACATCCACCTTCTTCAAGTCCCCGGTTGGTTTTCCATGGTTTCCAAGAGCTGAGGAAACTAAGTCCCTCCTGTTCCAGCTACTCCTCTTCCCATTCCATCTACTCGGGCATTTCTTTATTCCCTCGCTTTGGATCTTTGCACATGTTCATTCTTCTACCTCCTAGTGTCCTTGACTCTTCTCCATACTCCTTTTCATCCCTGTAAATCATAATTCCTTTCTGAGACAACCGCCTGATTCCACAATCTCACACTATATTCTCACTTGGATAGGAAACGGTGATGTATAGTTCGTGTTCCCCTTTGAGGCAATCATCACAGCAGCATTAGTTCTATTTGATGTCTTCTCTACTAGACTATGCATGATGGTGGTAGAGACATCTGTGACCTCAAGTCCTACCTGCTGTGATTTGAGTATGAGCTGAGCTGAATATGCTCAAAAAGTTTCACATGTTGGAAGTTTGGTACCTTGTGTGACAGTGTCGAGAGACAATGGAACCTTTAAGAGATGGTGCCTAATTAGGCCACTGGGGTGCTGGCCTATGAAGGGATTAATGGAGTTCTCAAAAAACCCAGTTAGTTCCTACAAGAGCCAGGGATTGTATAGAGCAAGTCTGCCCTGAGTCTCTCTGACTCTCATGCCATGTGACTTCCTATTATGGTCTGGATCTGGAGTGTCTCCCAAAGCTTCATGTATTTGGATGCTGCAGAATGTCTATGGATTCCATGTGCTCTTGGGAGGCAGGGCCTGGTAGGGAGGGGCTGACAATTGGGGATTGATCTGGAAGGGGTGGATATCTGGGGCCTGATCCAGAAGGAGAAAATATGGGGCTTTGACCTGGAAGGGTATATACCAGCCTCACCTCTCCTCTCCTACTCGGCTTCCTGTCCACCATGCCATAGATCTGTCCTACTAGGCCTCAGCCATCTGCTTCCACCCATTGGTAGATGCCCACGAATGGACTGAGGCCTTCTGAAACTCTGAGCTATAACAAACTTTTCTTCCAGTTGTAGGCATTTGATAGTGTGTCCCAGTAATGAGTGAGTAACAAGACACTGAGTTCTTCCTTTTACCCTCCCCCAGTCACGCTACTCATCATGTTACGATATAGTCAGGAGACACTTACCAGGGCCAAGCTGATGGAGATCACGTGATCCTGGACAAGACTACGAACAAATAAACCTCTTTTCTCTCTTCTACCAGCCTCAGGTATTTTATTAGAGTAACAGAAAATAGACTAACACACTACCACATGATCAGAACATAGCATGTGTTCAATAAATACTTTTAACATCTGATCATAAAAACCATCCTGGTTGTGAGAAAAATCTTCTGTAGTATTTTTGTTTTCAATTTGGGAGGGTTTGTTTGTTTTTGTTTTTTGAGACAGGGTCTCAGTCTGTAGCCAAGGCTGGTCCTGAACTCAAGGTGTATCCCAGGCTAGCCTTGGACTCATGGCAATTCCCCTGCCTCAGCCTCCTGAGTGCTGGGATTACAGGCATGTGCCACCACATCCAGCTTTATGTGGTGCTGGGGAATTGAACCCAATTCTTAAAATTTTTGATTTTATAATTTTTACAGGATAAAGGAAACAAACCCTATAGTCCGTGTCATCTTTTAAATTTGCAATGAACTCTCAATGTTTAAATTTATATTTCCCAATACTCCAGAGACAGAATATTTCTGTCAAACTAGGTGTGGAAGAGAAATAAATAATTAAATTTTCAATGATTGTCAGTGCTCAAATGTTCACTTGAATATTATAGTAACCAGTTCTGTATTATGTTCTGCCATTTTATTGCAGCAGAAGGGACACTGGGAAAATGTCCTGGGCATCCAATCAAGAGCTGTCTTTTCACATGGCACCTCCCCTTTGGCCCCTAGACTGTCCCTGCACTGGCTCAAGTTAATAGTAGGGTATAAATTACATGCAAAATGGTGCAACATATAATAGTGCAGTCATCTGATTTGAGGTTGGAAGGCTAGGTCTGAATTAAAGGCACGTGACCTTCCGTTAGTGATGCAATCTGGGCAGATGGTGGTTTCTCTGTGTGTGTGTGTGTTTGTGTGTGTGTGTGTGTGTGTGTGTGTGTGTGTGTGTGTGTGTGGGCCACCCCTGAGGGCCAGCCACGACAGCACCCACCAGTTCCACAAGAGCAGCTGCTCTCGGGCTGCCCCTGAGCGGGCTATTTCTGTACACTGCCTCTGTGGGTGGGATTGTCCTTGCTGTGGATTGAAGGTTCACATTCCCCTAGCCAAACCGGATATTGAAACCCCAAGGCCCATGGGATAAGCTCCGTTCCTATTCTGTACTGCTGTTGCACAGCCTGACCCTGGACATTTCATAAAAACAGAGACATGTTTCTTAGAGCTCTGAAAACCAAGGTTAAGGGGATGGAATCTGATGAGGGAAGAAGACAGCAAGTTCAGGCCCACCCTGGGCAAGATCCTTTCTCAAAATGTAAAAAGTGGACTAGGAATGAAGTTCATGGTTAGAAGACTAGGTCTGACTTCAGGTTCAATCCTGGTACCAGGAAGTGAGGGAGAGTGGACATGACAGAGAGCAAAAGAAGGGAGGGGGGAGAAAAGAAAAGGGACCACCAAACCCTTGCTTTTGTCATGAACACCTGCCGTAATAACCAGCTCCCTCTGGTGCCTATGGCACAGCTTCATTGCTGAGGACAGAGCCCTCGGCACCTAGCCACCTCTTGGAGGGGCTAGACGCTGGAGATTAGCTTTCCAGTATATGAACTTCAGGAGACACACACCAATCATAGCAGATGCATTCAGAAGGCAGGGCCTGGGGTGGGTAGTTAGGGTCAGATGAGGTCATGGGGGAGGAGGAGAGGCCAGAGCTCACCTCTGACTCTGCCATGGAAGGACACAGTGAGAGAGTGTCCTTCCAACAAGCCAGGAAGAGAGATCACACCAGGAGCCATACTGGCTGGATCCTTGATCCTGGATCTCCACCCTCCAGAACCTCAACAAATAAATGTGTGTTGCTTAAGCCACCCGGTCTGGAATATTTTACTATTGTATTGAGAAGAGTAGACGTCCCCTGCCACCTCCTCCATGGATCCGTGCTGGGTCCCCCCTCTAGGGTCCGTCACGTCCTCTGTGGGCACCAGCTGAAAACACCCAGCTGTGGATTCTCCTTCTGCTTAACTCCAACCCACTGGCACTTCATGGTCTGCATGAGCGTTCATCAGCCAAACAATTATCTGCAATTAATTTTACTCCTTATCTAGAAAATCAGTTTCTAGCTAGAGGGAAAAAAAAAATTCTCCTTACCTGACTCCACGGCCCACGTCCAGGCCGAGTTGAGGCCGCCATCGGTGCCAATGCCCCGTGTCACACTGATGCGCTAGAGGTGACTCAGCTGTTCTCTCTTCTCAGGCCTGGAAGTGGTTTCCACAGTTTCGTCCCTACAAATAGCAGACAGGAACATTTTCACACTGATTGCTTTCTCCTCTTCTTCCGGCTGCTTCTAGCAGAATTAAGCGCAGGGCCTTTGCACGGAAACATTCCCAGCGTCTTTTTATTCAAGACAGTGTCTCACGAAGTCCCTAAGAGGCCCAGGCTGGACTCGAACTTGAGATTCTTCTGCCCCAGATTCCTGCTCCCCAAAGTGCTGGGAAGATGGGCCCGCACCCCCAGGCCCAGCTCTGAGGGCTTTCTTGTGACTATCAGACTTTTCCTCAGAGTCCGCTGGTTAAAGAGCCACAGTTATCTTATGGCTTTTGTAAGCAAGGTCGTGCTGCTTTGCCAAAGCTGTAAACACACAGGGCACCGGCGACGTGCCAGCGGACTCCTGTTCGCCCACCTGTGACTTGCCTCTTCCCCTCCACTTCTTTGTCGGCCCTTAGATTTATTTGACCATGTCTTTCTCTCTCTTCAACACTGTCTGTGTTACAATCAAAAAACTCAGACACTCGGAAGCCTGCTCAATCAGGGAGACCTGTGCCACAGTTCCAGTCCCGAGCCTCTTCCCACTCTCAGATGGGAAAGTTGTTCGTTGTTCATATCAGTCGTACTTTTGAGGGATTTCTGGGGACCGATGGGGACAGAGAAGCCAGCGGCTGAACAGAGAAGAAAAGCAGGCACTGCCTGTTCCAGCACAGGCCTCTGGAAGTCACCATGTTGGCCGCAAGCCATCCAGCGGAGCCACGTGGGAGGGTTCCGGGCGAGGAGGGAGGCAGCTCTCCCCGGCACACACAGAGGGGGCTCCCGTCTGCCAGGAGGAACAGCTGCGGATTCCCTGCTCTGGGTGTGTTATCAGGTCACACTTCCAGGGCGCTCTTCCTGGCGGGGGTGTGGAACCAGCAGGGAACAGGCTGCAGTGGTGACATGTGCTGACTTCACCACACCAACTTGGGGACTTATTAAAGGGAGTGAGGTCACTGCAACAGAGAACGGAGAAGGCTTCATGAAGAGGGGAATGTGGGGTTTTTTCAGGTTATTTTTGTCCTTTTAGGGGGAGTATTTCCTTGGGAAACCTCTTCTCTGGGTTTTATTTAAGCAAAACAACACATGCTGATAAAAGTTGAAAAAGGTAAAAAGCGAATAGTCCGGGCATATACCTATGCCTTTCCCTACCTGGCAGGAACCTGATTTTTAAAAATTTGTTTGCCATAATTCCAGGGGGTCAATTCTCAGCTGGACCTCAAAGGATGAGAAGATTTGATCAGTGGAAGGGATTCTTTGGAATGGAAAGAGTTAACTTTCTCATTGTTTAAAACTCGGTTGTTCCTCAGCATTTACAGGGATGTGGTGCCCAGACTCCCTTGGGTACCAAAATCCACGGTGCTCAGCTCCTCTGTCTAAAATGGCATAGAATTAGCACGCAGCCCCTGCACATCTCCCCGTGTGTTTTAAATCATCTGTAGATTACTGCTAATGCCTAATCCAGTGTAAATGCCGCACAAGTATTTGTCATGTTGTAGTGGTTAGGGAATAATGATAAGAAAAATAATTCTTTACATGTTCAGCAAAGACTTTTTCCCCAATATGTTTGGTCTGTACTTGGTTGAATCCATGGGTATGGAACCTGCAGAGGTGGAGGGTTGAATACATACTTGGTTTTTTAAGAGTTTGTGTGTGTGTGTGTGTGTGTGAGAGAGAGAGAGAGAGAGAGAGAGAGAGAGAGAGAGAGAGAGAGACAGAGAGACAGAGAGAAAGAGAGAGAAATAATTCATTCCAGATACCTGGCTTCTTTCTGACTTGTTTTTTGCTCTTGGTTTTGACCACAGAGTGAACCCAAGACTACAAGTCTTAAGACTTCACCTCACACATGTTCCATTCCAAGACTGTTAACTCGCAGAACCTTATACGTCGTATTCAGGTCCTTGGGCAACTCAATATCCTCCTGCATCTGCCGGCGGGATCTCATGAGCCTGGGCTGTGTTTACTTGTGAGTGTGGGCACATTCTCTGCGCAGAAGCATGTGCCCGATGTCACAATCAGTCACCAGTCAGCAGCCCTGTTCTTTGTTGACTTCCTAGACCCTTCTCCTGGACAATCTGCCACCAGAGGACTCCATAATCCACACTGTAAGTGGCTATGAACTACGTGGCCATGTGAAGACTGTCACATTCAATCACCTCATGGGGAAAGCCTCCGTGCCCCAGAGCTCAAATACAGAATGAGTGGTTAAATAATGACCAGTGTCCATCCTAGAGTCAGCAGTGAGCGTGCGGCCGCGTGGGAACAGATGGCAGCTCCCTGACAGCTCAGCCCCTCTACCGTGGTGGCGGTCTGCAGTGCACCTCCCTGCTGGAGAGACAGCCAGCTCATGCATCCGGGAGGAAAGATGAGCTCCTGAGGTCTAACGGCTCAGGGCAGGACACACATCCCCTTGACCCTTTTCTTGCAACATCTTTCCCACTCAGGGATGACTAATAGTATCAGGGCACAAAATTACTATTGGCACATTTCCAGCATGGGACCACTGCATGGCCTGGGCTTGCTACCCCTATTCAGGACACTCAAAGGGACACAGCCCACCCTGCACAGAGTGTGGGAAGCCCTGTCACAGGCCCCGTCCCAGCTTGTGTTTTCTGCCTATCATCCTGTTAGCCTCCTCACATCTGCCTCGAGATCTCTGGGTCAGTCACAAGAGGCCAGGGGCTTTGACTGGACCACACAACTCCCATCCCCTATACCTTAGTGACTTAACACAACAGCAGTTTCCTTCTTATTGGTGCTACATGTCTAATGTGTATTGATGGAAGAGTTCAACAAGCTTTAGAGACCCAGACGCCTTCACCATCCATGGTTACCATGACACCAAGGCAGAAGCAACACGGCGGTCAGTGCAAGAATCTCTAAGGCCTCTGCTCACATTTCATGGGCCAACACAAGTCACACAGCCAACACCTTGTTTAGTGGGGTGGAGACGTGTAGTCCTACCATGCACCAAGAAGTGAGGAGAACTGGAATATTGTAGGAGGCTTTCATGTCTACTGGACTCTTTCTTTGATGGCCAGTGCACTCGCCCTGTGGGCTGACGTGCCGACCTTGGTGCCATCTGGCTCTGTTCTCTGCTTGCTCCTTCTGTGTCAATACACCCACGGTTGTAGAGAGAAGAGTCTCTGGCCAAGGAAACTCTCCACTGCTTCCTGCCAGAGGAAGGAACTGGTCATCATTCACAAAGATCAGAATCGTATTGTTAAACACGATTCCCAGAGAATTCCCAAGCTTCTCTTCAGGCAGCCATTTTTCTTTAGCAACCAGGTTAGTTTCCAAAAGATTTCTGAAGAACTGCTCCAGTGCTGAGGGCCCTGAGAAGTGCTGGGCTGGAACATGACTGCACTTGGCCTGGATTGTAAGAGATACACAGTGGAGACCCACAGGCTACAGTGTTCAAAAGCTTCCCCAGCAAGACTCACCTCCTCTCCAGCCCCAGAACCTCAGGGGTCTGATGCTGTTGGAAAAAAGTGCACACAGGGAGCTAGAGGGGAAGCTGAGCCTCCCTTGGATCAGCCCGAGCTCGGGAACAATGCTGCCCACAGTGAAGAGGTGTCCACCCACTCTCTCCTCATTGGCTGAAAAGTTGTGTCTGGGAATCTTGGCACTGCCCATCCTTGGATAGGAAGCAAATGAGAGACAGATGGGGATTTCTTCTCTACTGTGACTCTGCTGCTCCTGGGCTTACCTGGCCCCCCACTTTGAGCCCAAAGCATCCGCCATCTGAGTACTATTTACCTGCAACCACGCCCAGCACCCACCACAGGGCGAGTAATTAGCAAATACACACCCAATGGCAAGGCCTAAGCCTGTCTAAAGTCTCAGCCATGGTGCCAGTTTGGCCTATTGCCATGGCTTTCTAACAGCTACCCGTGATTCCTTGGGTTGCTGCTGTGGTTTGAGCATTCACCCAAAGTTCATGTTCTGGAAACTCAACCCCCAAATTCCTATGTTAATAGACTAGGAAGGTGGGGCCCTTAAGACGCAAATAGGACTGGATGAGGTCCTGAGTGGAGCCCTTCACATGGCAGCAGTGGCTTTGTAAGAAAAGGGAGAGACCAGGCCTTACGTGATGCCCACCGCCATATGGGATGCAGCAGGAAGTACCTCCAGGTGCTGACACGTGCTCGCAGCCTCCTCGGTCTCTAGAACCGTGAGCTGTTTAAACCTCCAATTTCTATCAATTATTGAGTTGTACTTTGTTAGAGCAATAGATAATGGACTAAGACAATTGCCCTCCCCAAAATTAAAACTAAAATTCTTGACTTCTGAGCCCAAGGTCGCGTTAGCTTAGCTGCAGTCAAAGGCAGCCGCGCATGCGCAGATTTTGCCAGCCATTCCCTGCTACGCAGGAGCCCAGGCTCCTGGAGGGCCACCGGCCCTACGGATGGGGGATCTCCTTGGTGCTGCAGCAAAAAAAGGTGCAAAAACCATCTGCCTGGTAAAACTATCTGAGAAACCCCGAGGAGGGGTAGGCTGGCAACCCCGCACACGGGAAAATTTCAAAGCCCCTCTCCCATTCCTGTTTCTTTCTTCCTTGTGCAAGGTAGAAACCAGACATCTAACCAGGGTTGCCCTGAGAGATGGGTCTGGCCGGGATCCCACCTCCGTGGCTGGGAATGGCGTCTCAGCACACTTACATCAGAGCGCCTGGCCAGCAGTGCAGACGTGGAGGGGCCCTCCCGCCTTGTGGCTGCCCAGGCTGGCTGTGTCTCCCCTGGCAGGAGTGGCTGCGACAGGCCAGTGCCATGGAGCCCCTCTGTCTTCCTCCCTTGACTTTCTCCCAGTGACCCCAAGTCTCTGAGCATCAGAAGCAAATACCATTTTTTTTGGGAGATCCAGTAACCCAAAGGATGCCAGCCTTGAGCACTTTTTTTGAGAGCTGACATCTCCCTGGAGATGCCAGGTACCTGGACATGGTCTTTTGCTTTTCTTTCCTTTTCCTTTTTCTTTTTTGCTGGGGGAGAGGGCCCCCTGGTGTGTGGGGGGTGACCATCAGGAAGGCCGCATGGCCACATGCTCACCTGGGGACCTTGGGGACACGTGGTGCCCCAGGACCCCCACGTGGAACCAGCCTTGCTCCGGCCGCTGCCACACCAGCCTGGGTCCCTGTCCCCTTCTTGCTGCTCTCCCCAGCCCATTTTTAGTTTTCATTTTGAGACAGAGGCTTGCTGAGTCACTACCGTTGCCCTGGGCTCATACTTGTGACCCCTCTGCCTCGGCCTCCCAGCGTCGGGATTGCAGGCACGCACCGTCACAGCTGGAGCTCAGACACTTTCTATTTTCACCCAGTGAGACCAGGTACACCTGTATTCTGGGGTGGGCTCCATTCACCACTCTTTCCCAGAGTGAACAGCAAGGGACCTTGCTTACTTCCTGTCTCTAGGGATTTGCCATGCTGGCCACGTGGTGGAAAAAGACTCGCACAATTTTTGTCCCTTTGGGCCTGACTTATTACACGTGGCATAATGTTTTCTTGTTTCATCCACATGACAGCCTATGCTTGTGCTTCATTCTTTTTTGTGGCTAAATAATATTCTACTCTGTAGATCAGGGATGGGGAACCATGTTTTTCTGCCAAGGGCCATTTGGCTATTTATAACACCATTTGTTACAAATGTTGATGTGATTGTCAATGTCAAAACTAGCTTTCTGTGGCTGGAGAAATAGCACAGCAGTCAGAGCACTTGCCTAGCAAGCACATGACCCTGAGTTCAACTCCCCAGCATAAGCCAGACAGGTGGCGCACACCTATAATCCCAGCACTCAGGAGGCTGAGACAGGATGATTGTCATGAATTTGAGGTCAGCCTGGCCTCCACAATGAGCAGAACCAGCCTGGACTACAGAGGAAGAGCCTGTCTCAAAAGAAAAATTAATGTGCTATGTGTGAGAAAACATTTAGCTAACCTCGCCTTTCACGTGGTAGCCGAAAGCCCTTCCCTTTGGTGAGTACAAGTCCATCCAGATGATCGCAAGGGCCAGGCGTGGCCCCAGGCTGGATGTCCTCCACCCCTGCTTTAGGTAGACCACGTTACTTCTGTTGTCATCGTGTTGTACTGGGGATTGAGCCCAGGACCTTCACTCCGAGCAAGATTTCCAGCCCTTTCTCTTTTTTAAGTTTTGTTTTTGTTTTTAAATTTTGAGACAGGGTCTCGCTAAATCACTAAGTTCCCCCAGCTGGGCTTAATTTGTGATTTTCCTGCCTCATCCTCCTGAGTGCTGGGATGACGGCCTGTGCCACTGAGCCTGGCTCGTCTCCTCTTCTTCGCAGGCCTGTACTTGACCGTTCCTGCGCGCTCTCCTGCGCGCTCTCCTGCCCTCCTGTCTTCTAATCCCTATTCTCTTCAGGGGCAGGAACTTCCCCGTTCCTCTGGCCCGAGCCCCTGAGAGAGACTGACGTGCAGCAGCGTGCCTGGCCGGGGGCTGCCTTGCGTTTCTCCCTCCCACCTGGCTGCCCTGCGTCTCCCCAGCTAAACGCAACTGTGCCATGCAGTCAGGCCGGTGGCGGCCGGCTCTCGGAGGCCTTCCTCCCACGGAGCCAGCAGGACAGGGTTGGGAGAGGGAGCACTTCCGTTTCTGTGGACAGAGGTGTGTGCGCATGGGGCAGCTGGAGAGGGCCTGGCCAAGCCTGAGGCACATTGGGCAGACAGCGGCTATGGGGTTAGCAGGGTGGTCCAGGGGGTGACAAGAGCCTGGCCTAGAGCAGCCGCCTGCTGGGCCCTGCTGGTCCAGAGCTCTCCAGCCCTCTCCCTCCGCCCTGCTGGGCTCTGGACCTTTGGATGACTCCTAGAACAACAGCTTCATTTCCTGCAATGGGACAGGAAAGGCCTATTCTTGCTATTTCTCACAAATACATTGTCTGTACCCCAAACCAGGACAGGCCTTTGCTGCCCGCTCCCTGAGATGCCCCTCTCCAAGGAGACTAGCACAGACCAGCCCCTTTCAGCTTTGGGAACTTGTGCACATCCCTAAAACGTTCAAGGGCCCTGTGGTGTGCAGTGTGGAATAGAATGGTGGGGTGACGCGGTCATGTCTCTGTCAGGAACACTTCCTACTTAGCTTCCTTGTGACCATGACAGCAAGGTCAGCTTCCCAACCCCTGGTCACGCAGGCCTGGCTACCTGCCTCTGGCCACTGACTCAGGCACGCTTTCTGGGGGGGCAGCAGACTGGCAGAGCCTCCCAGTCTCTGTCCCAGTGGTGCAGGCCTGCCATCCCAGCACTCCGAGAGGCTGAGGAAGGATCACAAGTTCAAGCCCAGCCTGAGCAATGCAGTGAGAACCTGTCTCAAAAAATTTTTTAAAATGGGCTGGGGCTGTACCTCAGTGTGAAGGCCCTAGGCTCAATTCTCAGTAGGAAAAAAATAAGATCCCAAGTGACAAGATTTCAGGATGTGTGGCACAGAAGCATTTGGAAAAGCACTACATGAAATATTGTGAAAGTAACCTCTGTCCTTGGGGTCAAAGAAGACTTCTGTCTTCTAAAAGGCTCTAGATGTTCCCACATTGCCTTTACAGATGTGTGAGAATGGCTCTCAGAATTCTTGCTCCAAAGGTCACAAGATGCCTCTCAGCCAGGTGGCTCTGTGATTTGGTAATAAAAACTGATCACAGTGGCCTATTCATTTGGAAGCAAAGAGGAGAATTCAAGCTGGGGGAGCTACAGTTCACGATTTCACAGGCAGTTACCAAGAGCTGCATAAAGCAGGGCAGATCCCCGCCAGAGAAGAGGCCTCATAAAAGTTGTTACACTGAAAATTTCCCAGATTAAGGAGCAGTGGTGATAAAGTGAAAGCCAGGCCAGCTTCTACTTCAGAAGCGGCCTCATCCAGGTGACAGATCCAGGTGACAGGTCCTCCTGGATTTAAGTACAGCTCATGAAATCATGGGAGCATCTGTACCGTGCCAGTTCCTGTAAAGTGGCTGTGACACATTCAAGTACACTTACACACCTTCCTTGAAGAATCATGGCAAAGGAACAAGCAGCTTTCATGGGAGCTGGGGAAAGTCCTCAGTGGAAATGTCACCTGTTGTCACATGGATGTAAGTCATGGACAGAAGAAGGAAGATGAAGCCCGCTTGTCCAGCCCCACAGCCTGCAGGCCACAGGCTGCCCAGGCCAACACTGAGTACATCCCAATACAGATTCGTAAACTTTATTAAAACACTATGACAGGCACGTTCCAGCCTTCAACCCAGGGGCCACGTGCGTGGCCCTAGACAACTGATAATGTGACCCTGCAAGATGGTAAATTTTTAACACGACTGTATGATTCTTAGCTATATTGTTCAGGATTCCATTGTGTGGTGTACGCGACAACCGCAGGCCGTGTAGGGGAGGGTGCAGGGCAGTGCCAACTCCACCTCGCCGACCCACCACACAGTCAGCAGAACCAAAACCTGCACGTTGCACACGTTACACGTACTTACGTAACTTGGGAGAGTAAATCACAGCAATTAATGATAGTAGCATTTCAACCTACCTACCAGTGTGTGTGTGCATGAAGTCAGGGGGTAATCTAAGTCAAGTAGTAATCTAAGTTTTCTTCTTTAATTATTAAACTCAGACCTTATTGTGTTACTTCATTTTAACCTTATAATAAACACATAAAAAGAAGTTTAGTTACTTACACTCATTAACTAGATCACGTGCTTTATAAGGAGCCCAAGACAATGCTTCTTTACTCGCTACGGCCCAGCCTGTCACAATGTTGGGTGCTCCTGGCTTGAAGCTTTCGGCTCGGACATGGGGCAGGTGAGGCTAGAACCAGCCAGGATGTATTCTGCAACAATGGTGAAGATGGGTTTTATCTTTTCAGTTCATGTTTTTAAGACTACAAACTCATACTCGTTTCATGCAAGCTTTGAAGCCAGATTGCTAGTGGTTCTTTTTATTTTTTTATGGCTGAAGTTCCTCTTAAGTTATCCTTGGCTATAAACTCGGGTTTGTTTGAACTCAGAGATGGCTTTTGTCTTCTCATCCCATGCCGGGGGCGGGGGAGACCCCAATCGTTCCAGGTCACAGCTGCAGATCTTGTGGTTGTAAGTGATCTCTTGGAAAAGAGCCGTAAATTCACAGAAATTATCCTTTTAAAGTTTTTATTTCGTTTCATGACATGAAATACTGTAGCTTTGTTCCCGTGGCTGATCTTGCATCCTGGCATTTGCCCAAACTCCTTTTCTTATCAAAGAGCTTCATGCATTTTTTAAGCAAAATTAGCCTACTTTCCCAAGCCTTTCTTTTTTTCAGAAGCTTCAACCTACTTAAACATCAATTATACTAGCAGAAAATTCAGAATGAAACTCTGCCTCAAAATAAAAATAAAAACAAGCTGGAGATATAGCTCAATATGAAAGCCTTGGGCTTGGGCCCCGGTAGCCTTCATGCACACACCCACACAAAGAATTATTTTTAATAGATGCATTATTTTCTCCATGTGAAAAGAGCCCTGGTTAAAGTAAATTTAAGTACCGAAATTGATATCAGTGTCTCAAAGCTAGTTTCTAATATAGTACCATGTTCTGTTAAACCACAATCAATGAATGGAAACTGTTTTAAGTTTGGTTATGGCTTTTTAATCTACTCGTATATATGGATTAAAAGAGGCAGTAAAATAGTTTAGATGTTATTAAATGGATTTTGCAAATGATCTAAACTTAGAGAAACTCCACTGAGTGGAATTCAAGAGTGTAACTCTTCTATTTTTTACATTACTGTTGTGTTTGTTATACATTTAAAAAAAAAACCTGAAGTTGAAATTGGGAATCCAGTGAAAGGGGGACCTTGTTCTCCCTTTGCAAGCCCTCAGGGACACTGTTGAACAGGCTTGCTCCTTGAGGTCTGATCCCCTGGGGACAGCCCTTTGTCCCATTTCCCACTGATTTTACAATGATTTGGTCCAGATTTTATCCAGTAGATTTACAAACAATTTCTATCTGGTTAAAAATAAAGTCACCTGAAAGTGTAGTTTCTTGCCCTGTTTGGACAAAAATGAGCTTTCTAAGCACTTAGTGTGAGGGTTTGAACTGAGCCCGGTCCTCCAAAGTGCATTAACCACCCCCCCACACACACACACACCCCCGCCACAAAGTCATCAGGAAGGCCCCAATCCAACACCCCAGTGTGCTCAGAAGAGGAGACAAGGACACAGAGGAAAGACCTGTGGGACATGAGGAAGTGCTGCTGCATGCAACGGAAGGCCTCAGAAAGAGCCGCCTACCTGCAGTGCTCTCCAACCTCCGGCCCCAGAAACGTGGGTGGAGCCCGCTGGTGTGGGGCCGAATCCTCTAGCTTCACTTAGGCCTGCCTTTCCTCTCTGACTAAACCAATTATTTTTTAAATTTTAATTTATTCCGGGGAGCTGAAAGTGAGAAGGTTAAAACATGCCTACATGCTACAGTGTCACAGGCCTGTAATTCCAACACTCTGAGAGGCGGAGACAGAAGAATCGCAAATTCCAGTTTAGTGTGGGCAATTTAGTGACTCGTGAGTCACTGTCTCAAACAACAAAAAGACACCGAAGATGTAGCTCAGAGAAAAGGCTTGTGTGACTGTTGGAGAGATGATGTCAACTTGAGGCAATCAGGAGCCACACTCAGATTAGGGGTTGGGAACCACGCCTAGGGTGGGAATTGAGAACCAGCCTGGATTAGAGGGTGAGTGATTTGTGGGCCAGCGAATGAGAGAAGAGCACCCCCCCCCCCCGGATGTGGGAGGGCCAACTGGAACTCCAACAGTATAAAAGGAAGGAAGAAGGAAGCCTGTACAGCTTCTTCTTCTGGGAAAGCTCTCGCCTTCGCCAATTGTCTACAGACGCCGCAGGTCTTCATGACAGATTCACTCCAGTCTCAACGTGCGCCTGTCTGCCCATCGCTGATCTTCAGTTGCCCGTCTTCAGGCTCCCGCCTTCGCCACTGTTCTTTGAATAACCTAGGTCCGCATCAGACTCTCATCAGCTGTCGTGAAGTCCCAGACAGAAGTTCTGCTTTGCAGCTAAGCAGCCATGGGACACTCCAGCTCTCACACACGCAGGCCGCCATCTTGGACTATCTCTATCCTCGGATTTGTAAGCCTTCTGAATAGATTCTTTTTGTTATAATTTCTGTAAATTCTGCCTTTTGAAAGAACCCAAACTGATACAGCTTATGTACAAAAAAGATAAAAAAGAAAAAATAATAATGTCCAGGAGTTTAGAAGAGTCAAGTAATTCATAGTGAGTAGATTAAATGATTCACTCAAAATTAAATCAGTCATTAAGATAATGAATGAATGATCATTGGGAACCAGCTCAGAAACAGAGAGAGTCTGGCTGGAGATGGGCTCAAGGCGGTGGCGGCGGGTGTGGCGGTGGGAAGGCCAAAGACCTTGGGTGAACCGGCTCTGGGATCAGAGCAGAGAAATGACATTGCTTTTTTGTTTTGTCTTGTCTTGTTTTGTTTTGTTATTTTATTCCCAAGAGGAAATAAGTGATGAATATTTTCCTTTATTATTTTAGCTGTGTAGCTTTGTGGTACTGAAAGCCATCACAATGAGCTATACCCCAGATCATTTTCATTTTTGATTGTGAGACAGTCTCACTAAGTAGCTTAGTTACTCACACTGGACTCACACTTGCAGTCCTCCTACCTCAGCAGTCCAGAGTGCTGGGATTACAGGCTGATCGCCCTGGACCTAGCTGCAACAAATACTTTAAATGGCCATGTCTGGGCATCTCTGTGCTGCCTCCCACCTGGGGGCAGTGGCAGCCTGCTCAACCTGGTGCTGAGCTATCATCTCAGGTCCCAAGGACCATCCATGTCTACATATTCCAAGTCCCCACCTGGGGAAGGCACTGGACTGCCGGTCATGTGCCTGTCACCTACACATCAGCCCTCAGGAGAAGTTACACTCATTCCCTTGGCAGGTGGGGAAGAGAAACCCACAGAGTTAAAAATTCTGGCCACGATGGCTTTGTAGTGAAGTTGGGTGTGAAATTCTCACCTCTGTTCTTATTTACTCTTAAGGGTCACGCTCTCCTATGTCATGGACACCCAGAACTCTAATGTGGCTCCTCAAGTGAAAACCATGTAGCCACGAGTAGGCATCTTTCTTAATAAGCAATATTATTAAAAAATTATATTTACTTTTTTGTAGCACTGAGGATTAAACCAGGACCTTCACACTGAGCTTCATTCCCAGCCTTTTTAACTTTATTTATTTGTTTTTTTGTTTGTTTTAATTTTGAGACAGCTGAGCTATAAATTGAGAGCCTCATAAAGATAGAGTTCAAAAGTGAGAGTCCAGAGCCAGCCAAGATTGGGTATTCTGTTAGTTGATTCCCTACCTCAGGTTAGGGACCACAAAGGTCTGATACAGAGAAGTAGGTAGGAAGGAAAGCAGCCCTGCTGGCTCTATGACCAGATTTTCAGTCCTTTAGTGACTCATGAAATCTCTACTCCTGAAGAAGACAGAGTCAGGGGATATTCTGTTGCTCCTGTAACCACCTCCCTGACAGAAACAAAGGCAAATCACCTATGGGAGAAGAGGACGTGATTCTAACTCTTGAATTGCTTCTATAATTAATTCCTCAATGACAATGTCAAGCACATAATAAAAAATAGCCAGGCACCACCTCTTATCATTAATAGCTATTCTTTTCAGATGAAAAGAGAGTCCTCCACTAGCGTAGTCATGCCAAGGAAAAATTGAGAAGCACTCATCAGGAAGAAAGAAAATTGTGTCAAGTGGAAAATAAAGACAAAGATGGAAAAATAAAGAAAATAAAAATAAAGAAATGAAAATGGTGAATATATACAATGGTGGGTCTCAGTTGCATCAATATTTAAAGGTGTGTAGGGAGATTTATGATATATGGCATCTAGGATGTAGAAATTAGGAGGAGGGCTAGTGGAGTCAATTTGCATGATCCCTTTATTCTTCAAAAGGCTAAAAGTTCCAGTGATGACCAGGTTCTAAGAAATCTGGGCTACATGTTAAAAAGTGTAGAGTAACCATGGAAAGAATGGCCAAAATCTGACTTCTCACACTAACAGAAATAAATATACAATAATAAAATAATAAATCACAACAAAAGAAGAAAATGGAGAAATTTAACACAAGGCAAAGATGAAGTGAAAGAAGGCAGATTTGAACTAAATTATAGCAATAATTACATTAAATATAAATAGGACTAAATGCTATAGTTAAAAAAATAAACATTACTAGGAAGTATTTTTATTTTCTGAGACAGGGTCTCACTCTGTATCCCAGACCAGCCTCAAATTCAGTAATCTTACTGTTTCAGCCCACTGAGTGCTGGGATTACAGGCATGCACGAGCATGCCCATTCTATGTGGTGCTGGGTAATCAAACTCAGGCCCTTGCATTTGCTAGGCAAACACTCTAGCCGCTGAGCTATTCCTCCAGCCTCAGGAAGTATTTAAAAAAAAAAAACCCTCATCAAGTGTAGAGATCACACACGTAATCTTGGCTGTTTAGGACCCTGAAGTGGGAGGATCTCAAGTTCAAGGCTACTTAGTAAGAATGACTCAAAATTTAAAAAGCGAGTTAAGGATAGTTCAGTGGTAGCTTTCGTGAGGCCCTGAGTTCAATCCCCGGCATCACAGAAAGAAAGAGGGGGGAGAAAGAGAAGTAGAAAAGGAGGAGGAAGGGAAGGTAAGAGTAAAGGAAGGAAGACAAAAATGAGATTGTATTTTGGTAATATGATGGGCCAACTTACTCAAAATGGGACCTTTGCTGAGATCAATTAAAAATGCACCAAATATTATTCCAAATCCATTATAAACATCAAAAATCAAATAAGATAGTAAAGAACCTAGTCAAAAATATAAGTGGCAACAGATGGGTAAGTAATGTTCTGAAATTCCTTGTCCCCAGAAAGTCTGTGTCAAATTTGGGTGAACTGAGATTGGGTTTTCTTGATCTCATGGGACAATGGTGGAAATGTTAACACCCAGAGCATGACCAGAGTGGACTTGGTCTTACAGAAACCAACCAAAATTTCCTCCCTAAGGACACTACCACCAAAAAGAGTTCCAGGAAAATTGAATCAATTCTGAGCAAGGCACGGGGAATAAAAACTTCCCTTCATGATCATAAACACAAGTCAGGCTTTATGAGAATTTTCAGACTAAATTCCTGTCTCTGGGATGATTCAAAAACCTCAGTGTTAGAAGTTAAACTCTCTGACTAATGACATCCTAAGACCACAGAAGAAACAAAGCACACTTTTTCACTGAAGAAAGTTGTTTCCTTCTAGGATTGATAAAACTTGAAAGATACATTTTTCAAACATAGTGGCTAAAACATAGCCAAGCAAACAAGCCCAAAAGGAAACCAGACAGCTGGAGCAAGGACCAGCGCAATGGTCGATTACAGACACTGAACAGCAAAGATTTCAGATAAGGAGGTTTCTGACACAGAATAGAAAACAGCAATATTTGGAATATTTTTAAAGGAAAGGTTTATTAACATCTACAAAACTCACATCTGTAGGAAATAAGAAATTACAAAATGTGACATGGCAGATTTGAATAATAACTAATCAGAACTTCTAGAAATAAACAATAGAATAATTTAAATAAAAACAATGAATTACAACAGAAGAAGAGAAGCCACAAGAAGAGCTACTTAAAAACTTGGAAAGTAGAGTAATAATCTAAGAAGGAAAGAAGATAGAATGAGATAGAATATTATGTGAAGATAATGCCTGGCAATTTTTTTTACAAGTGATGAAAGGTTTTCATCTACAAGTTCAAGAAACCCAACAAGGAACTGGGCGTGGTGGTACATTCTAGCTACTTGGGAGGCTGAGGCAGGAGGATCGCAAGTTCAAGGCCAGCCTGGGTAACTTAGAAAGACCTGGCTTCAGAAAATAAAATTAAAAAGGCTGGAGAATGGATTGTAGCTCAGTGGTAAAGTGTTTGCCTAGCATTTCCCCCAGTTCAATGTCCAGTACTGATAAAGGAAGGAAGGAAGGAAGAAAGGAAGGAAGGAAGGAAGAAAAAAGGTCAACAAATCCAAAGCAGAATAAAATATAAGAAATCCACCTCAAAGCCCATTACAATGGGAATGAAGAACACTGCCAGCAGGTCAAAGTTTTAAAGAAGGGAGGAAGGAAAAGGCAATATTATCTTTGAAGAAACCACAGGCTGAACGACTGACTATCCAAGGCCAACAATGGAAGAGAGAAGACAGAGGATAATGTCGCCAAAGGCTGACCAGAAATTCTAAAGGCAGCATAAAAGATCTCTCCAAAGAGTGGGGAAAACAAGCACATGCTTCTGATCAGAAGCTTCTGAGTTTTCTGAGAGCGTAGCCTCAGTGAGAGGAAACCTACAGAATGATCTCTAGGGAGAAGGAAAGTGAGGCCAGGTGGGAGAACTGTGCCAAAAGAGGAACAGCAACAACAAAGAGCAAAAGGAAAGGGAGAGTGCGAAGGAGAGATGGAATGAAGACGGCTTGGGTAGAGCAGGGACACCAACGCTGGGAAAGAGTACGAGGGTCGACACTACGAAAGACTGAAGTAAGTGACCCGAATGAGCAGGAGAGCGAAGCGTTTTGAAGATTAGTCAAAGGCCCAGGATCAGCTAGATGGATCTATTCATTCAGACTTGGAAGGGTTAAGGAATTATTCTGTTGGATCTGAGGAACCCTCTTCCTCAACACGAGACAAATTGTTTTTAGCAACATGAGAGCTGAGTTCGGCAGCCATTGTTTCAGCTTTCCTGTGCTGGGCTTTGTGATAAATGGAGACTTCTGTTTTGTTTTGTTTTTCTTCCTTACAGAGGAAATCAGACGTCGCGGGCCTGGTTAGGACGGGCTGCATCTGATGCGGCAGAGCCAGCAAAGTCCGGAAGTTCAAGTGATGAGTTGATGGTGGGTCCAGATGAGAACCAAGAACCCCACCCCCACCTCAGGAAGCAGAAGCCGTTTGGCCAGAGCAAAAGGTGAAAGAGATGGTGCCTTTGAGAAGCACAAAACCCCAGTTTTCCATCTAGGTGGATTGCTCCTTTTATTTTCAGTCATTTGATAAATACCCACTCAGCACCATCCAGTACCTCCCTAGAACTCTGTGAGTCAGATTCCCCTTGATGAAGCTCCCGTGATGGATAAAGGACAGCTTCAAGCACACAGACAATTAGAGCCCTGCCTGGGCAATGCTATGATGGGCACGAGCCTCAGGTACAGAGAAAAGGGGTCAAAGGCTTTTGGGACAAAGAGAGATTTGGTTGAAGTAGGCCAGGGAACATCTAGCCAGGGGAAAAAGAGAAGCCTAGAGATTCCAGGCAGCTGTGTAAAGGCATTGAAGCATGCCATCCTTCAAGAAGTTCATGCTTTAGGAAAGTCAGAAGGCAGGGGAAGGAGATAAGACTAGAGAAATAGGTATTCAAATCTGAATAATTTCCATGTGAACAGTTTAAAGCAGGGATCCCCAGCCACAGGCCATAGATAAGTACTCCATGGCTTCTTAGGACCCAGGCCATACAGCCAGAGGCGAGCAGTAGATCAGCCAGTGAAACGTCATCTGTATTGACAGCTGCTTCCCATTGCCCACATTACCTCCTGAGATCTGCCTCCTGTCAGATCAGCGACAACACTAGATTCTCATAGAAGCGGGAACCTTCTGTGACATGCACATGACAGGACCTAGGCTGCGTATTCCCTGTGAGAATCTAATGCCCAATGACCTGAGTTGGAGCACCAGCAAGTGCCCTCCCCCACGTCCCCGTGGGGGAAAAAAAATGTCTTCCATGGAGCTGGTCCCTAGGGCCAAAAAGTCTGGGGACTGATGGCTTAAGTCATCAACCTGTACCTGTGGAGAGGAAAAGACCTCCTCCGGTGTATGGTCATGTCATTGTTTTCATTCTTGGTAAACTGAGTTCCAGAGTAGAGTGTGATGGAAATGTGATGAGTCAGGATAACAATGGCGGCATGCCCGTGTTCCAGATACAACCTTAAGCAAACTGCTGGAATTCTTAAGGAATCTGTTTATCTATAAAACAGTAAAAAACATCTACTCCATAGGCTATGGATGTGAAAGTGTTGGATGAGTCTTTGTCTGGTGCTGGAGATGAAACCCAGGACCTCGCACCTCTAGGCTGTACCCAACAATGGCCATCCCCAGCTCCATGGAGAATACGTTTCATGCGTAAATATGACACTATGGTCATTTCTGTTGTATTAAGGGCCCTTGCATTTGTCACTGGTGTCATCCTCCTCCTAACCTTCATCATCGTCTTTGTCATCCTCATCTTCCCAAGGTTTCTAACCGTTCCACAGCCTTCTGGGGACCACCAATCAAGGAAAGCCCACACACAGGATGGGAGGAAGGGAGGGTCTTTTGGTGGGGCTTCAAAAAGGTCAGAAGCAGAAGTGGCCATGATGAGGTAGGTGGGCAGATCAAAATTGGTTCATCTGACAACTCAGCATATTTCTTGAGCCGCTCTGGTCCTACTCACCGCAGTTATGTTCATACTCCTGAGTTTTTTTTAAAGTAAAACTTCCAGAGTGGGGAAACCCACATTGTCAGTTGTGTTCAGGCTTCATGGTGTGTTTCCATGCCCTGAAACGTGAGTTCCAGAGCAGCGAGGCTCCTTCAGAAGGGTCACCCCCGTGTGGGCCTAACAGCAGTCTCCTTCTCCCACAATTCTCCCTGAGAAGAGACAGGATAGGTGCTAGAAACTCACCAATCTGTGCCGAGGACAGGAAAGCAGTTCAGGCAGTGAGGTGGCTGGCCAGAGGAAACAGAGGCATTGGCAGAACTCTACTTTAGGAGTCCCTCCACGTCTGCCCCCCTGGCTTCTTGTGGCCCTTCACTTCTGCTTCTTCATACTTCCTGTGCAAGGCTCTGAGGGGCCTGGCTGGGAATCTGGAGAGAGGTGCGGCCTGCCCGCTCTACTGTAGGCATATGGCTGAGAAGCCCTGGGCAAGCTTTTAGGGTTTGGCACATCCATCACGAGTGAAAGTTGTATTTTGAATTCTCTGTGGCCCCCTGGGGTGGAGCCCAGCCCCTGCCCCCGGCCTGTTCCCACTCAGGTGGCAGCGTGGAGCGGTCTGTGCCCTGCGGTGGCGGTCTGTGGTGTGCAGTTCTGCCCCAGTACACTCATTAGCTGTACTTGAAAACACATCCATAGCCTGAAGACATCTGGGGACACCCCCACGTAGTGACTAATTGCAAGAACTGAGTGGAATGATGCGCCAGGGATGATCAGAGATGGTTTTGTTGGGGGGACAAAGCGCAGCTGGTGGCCTCTTAGAAGGTGAATTGAGACTAATTGGATAATCTCGAAACCAATTAGGCTGCAGCAGGCATAAGAAGTCACCATTTAGCTAGAAGAGATGCAGTCTCTGGCAAGGGATTGCTGGGCGTGCAGGAGGGGAAGTAAAGACTGGAATTTTACTGGCTATAAACCAGAGTGAAGAGGCTGAGCCTAGGACCAGGTGGAGATGGGGCTTCTGGGATGAGAACATCACATCCACGGGTCAGGCTGTCATCACTGCCAAGTGCTGCCAGTGAAGCTTTTGTTATCAGCTGAAATGAAACATTCCATTGAAAGCCCGGGTGGTGCTGCTGCTTAGGAGTCCTGTGCAGGGGTCAGTGTCCTTTGTCCATGCAGCACTCCAGGAAGTGGAAGCTGTGTGAACACCTCGCAGGGGGCTCACTGCATTAGCACATAACTGCTTGGAACTTGGTCAAATTGGAGACACCAGCCAGCACCTGTCATGGATGAAATGAACAGGCCCTTAGGTAGAGGGTGTGTAGTTGACCCCCAGCCCATTTCCAGAGTCCTCTAATCAGCAGGGCCAGGCAGCCCTTAGCCAGCATGAGACCGTGTCTGTATGTCATAGCATCTAGCTTTCGGTGCCTTCAAAGAGACATTGGTAAACCAGAGGGTCATAAGGTCACCACCTAAAGTCCAGGGTCATAAGGTCACCACCTAAAGTCCAGGGTCTGTGCTGGGGCCTGTATTGGCCAATGCTCAGTACATAATTATTACAGAACCTGAAGCGGCTTCGTAAAAATAACTTGACACAGGCTCTTGTCCGGTTTGTCCCTAGTCTCTGGGGACATGGTGGCACTGTAGGATGTCAACTGGGAAGGAGGGAGCTGGCAAGGACAGCCTGAAGAATGGGTAGAAGCTATGTCCTCAGCTTCCATAGCCTACTGAGCAGGACCTGCCTGTCTGTTGCAAGAGACTCAGGACTGGAGCACTCCAGCCCCACACGTCAGAACATCAGAGTAGAAAGCCCGCCAAGTTCTTAAAGGACCTTTCACCTGTTCTAGACACATCCAGAGGAGACGGGCTGGCCTGTGAGCTGCCCTGGGGGCCCTTCCCAGCACTGGACCTGCCCGTGGAGCCCGATCTTGACCACAGTGTCCCCAAGGAAGGATGGAGTAGGTCTCGCAGACCCTGGTGTAGACCCTACAGCCCAGTTCAACGCTGGAGCATAGAAGGCGGCAGGCACTTGTCCACTTATGAATGAAGCTCAGTCTCACTTCCAGAAGTGGTTCTCAAACACATGTGTGGTTTTAAGTGGTGAGATGCGCATGACAGAAAATATCAACTTAACCATTTTTAGGTATCCAATTTCATGGCCTTACATATGTTCCCATTGTCCAACTGTCACAGCTATCCACGTCTACAACTTTCATTATCCTGTAACCCAGAGAAATGGATTCACGTCCTGGTGAGCACAAAGCCAAAAAAGCATAACCAGGAGATATAAGAACAAAGATTTATTACCTGCAGCAGGTGAAGAGAGTACTAGGTTATTGACCAACAATGTCCCAGGGAAAAAGGAAGCATGGGAATTTTATTCAGGAGATTTATATATATTCATATATGAAAGCATATGTGTAGGCAGGCACACTTTTGAGCATGCTCAGTTTAAGATGTACACTTCGGAGCATGCTCAGTTTGAAATATATACTCTGAGCATGCTCAGTTTAAGATGTACACTCCTGAGCATGCTCAGTTTAAGGTCAGAGGGACTGTTGAAAAAGGAAAGATGGTGGCCATGAGCACTTCTAAGTATGTTCAGTTGACTATCATAATAAGCCAAGTTTACTCTGGATCACCTGAAAGAATGAGTCAGAGTGACTTGGTGACCTTGGAAGGCTCCTCCTTAGTTTCTTTTATCTGGCCAGAATAAAAAGAAAGAACAACTTTGAAGGTATGTTAACAATCTAAGTGGCTGGGTAGGAGCGGGGAAGAGGCAGATTTCTCTCCTCATTAAGTATAGGAGTTTGATCCTAAACATTCCTGACTTCCTTAGTAGTTAACGATCCCAAGTCGAAACTCTGCACTGCTAAGTATGAATTCCCACTCCCTCTCAGCCCCTGGTAACCACCATACACTGTCAGTTCCAATGGCTATGGGTATCCTAAGTATTTCATGTAAGCAGAATCATGCTTTGTGTCTTCCTTACTTCAATTAACATGTTTTCCAAACTTACCCATGTTCTAAAGGCTGCGTACTATTCTATGGTGCGCATATACCACATTTTCTAGACTCATATTTCAATAGACACTGGGTCCCTTTGATTTGTTGGTGATTGTGAATAAAGCTGCTAATGCGCACATGATACACATATTTGTTTCAGTCCTCGAGTTCAGTTTTTTTTTTTTTTTTTGAGTAGAACTAGAAATGGAATTTCCTGGGTTACCTGCTAATTCCACATCTAATTTTTGAGGAATCGCCACCCTGTTTTCCATAGCAGATGCATATTTCACTCTCCCACTAGCAGAGGACAAGGGGTCCGGTTTCTCCATGTCCTCACGAACATTGGTTAATACATGTATTAACCATTCCATTGGGTAGCTTGGTCCTGACTTGTCTTTCTGTGACATCCAGAGGTGTTGAATGTCCTTTCATGCGCTTGGTAGGCATCTGTGCATCTTTGGAAAAATGACTGTTCAAGTCCTTCATCCACTTTCAAATTGGGCTGTTTCCTTGTTGTTTAGTGGACAACTGTGGCTTTAATCTAGATTGAGAAGTCCTCCGGAGGAGACTTTCCGGCCATCAGTCATGCCATGATGGCAGCACGCCTGAGCTCTTAGGACACCGCCCATCTTGGTTGCCTCACACCACAGCCACAGAGTTCTCCACAAAGGATGAGAGGCTCTGAGAGAGTCCGTAGCTCAATGTCACGTGGTAACGACGTTAACATACATGGCTCTGAGGGCAGAACGGCCAGGGCCTGGCTGCCATTGCTGGGGGTCACTCTGAGGCAGCAGTGTGCACCTTAGCCCCACCTGAAGGTCTTGTAAACAGCCCAGGCCGTCGGCCTCTCCTCCCACCTAGTCCCAGGTCAGTTTGTCTTAATCAATAACATCATTAATCCCAGCTACTTGGAAGCTGAGACAGCAGTATCCCGAGTGCCATCCCAGCCTGGGCATCTTAGCAAGAACCTGTCTCAAAATAAAGATACAAAGGGCTGGGGCTCCGGTTAGTACAAAGGCCCTGGGTTCAATCCCCAGTACTGAGCGTATGCACACACTCACCGACATGGAATTGTGTGTGTAAGGTAGTGGAGGCTGGGGTGTGTAGGCATCTGTATGTGTTTTAAGTGCGCCAATAACCCTAACGTGCAGTGGAGGTTGGGTCCCCTGACTAATCAGACGTGGTGACCTAGTTCGAAAGGTGCCTGTTGCTTTCCGTGTGTTGCTTCCTGTTTGTTTCATCGGCTGGTACAGCGGTACCACCTGTGCGCCATGTGTAACTGCTCCGTGCGACTGTGTCTTTGGGTTCGTGGATGAAGGAGGAGGCGACCCGGGCGCGCGCTGTGGTGGTGGAAAGACGCCGTCCACACGCGCCGGAGCCCCAGACCCCGCGGCCCGGACCCGCGCGCTCAGCTCTAAAGTAAACACCGCGGGCGCAGGACCGGTGCAGCCCCGGAGGGCCGTGGTACTGCGGGCTGAGCCTGGCCATGGCCACGGGGTCTGAGGGGCCTCGGAGCCTGCAAGGCCGCATTCTTCAGTGGTGAGCAGCCGCCCCGCTCCACGCTCCACGGGACAAGCAGACCCCAGTGGGCTGGAGGGACAGGGTGGGGGGTGGGATGGACCAACGACCCTCCCCTGGTGCTGCCCCAGGATGGGATGAGGGACCAAAGCCAGGGCAGGGGATGAGGTTCCAAAGGGTGCCTGTCAGTCCCCAAAAGCTGCTTGTATATTTTTTAAAGCTTATTATTGATTTTTAAGTGGTACTGGAGTTTGAGCTCAGGGACCTCCCGCTGAGCTATATCACCAGCCCTTTTTAAAATTTGTTATTTTGAGACAGGCTCTAACTCTCTCTCTCTCTCTCTCTCTCTCTCTCTCTCTCTCTCTCTCTCTCTCTCTCTGTGTGTGTGTGTGTGTGTGTGTGTGTGTGCACGCACGTGAGCAATGGGGGTAGATTCCAGGGCCTTCACATTGAGCTATATCCCAGCCCAGTTCTTAATTTGAGTCACCAAGTTGCCCGTGCTGGGCTTGAACTTGTGTTCAGCCTCCCAAAGCTCCTTTTAATTTTGGCCTGCTGCAGCACAGACAACATACGTGTGTACACACATTGTGTAAAGGCCTCCGGGTCAGGCGTCCCCAGGGGGGACGGGTGTTTCCACCCAGGGGCTTGTGCGTTGGCCTGACGTCCGTGCGAAGCCTTCGAGGAGCCCCACAGAGGGTGTGTTGGTTTGATTCGCTTACATACACATCTGAAAGCTGTGGGCGTAGGCCGGGGCAGGAAATATTTTCTCTGAGTGTGAGATCCAGAATGGGATGTTTTCTGAGTTACAGCGAAGCAATTTTTAGCTCTAACAATGCATTCCACTTTGTGAAATTCACTCCTGGCTGTTTAAATAGAGGCAAAAAAGAAAAAAAACTGGAAAGAAAAATCCCTTAGCACTTGGGACTGAGGAACTTGTGGGTTTCCAGCTCCTCATAAATAGGAAAGAAGTAATTGAAACCAGGCCCAGGCCCTCGGCTTTGTAAGGCAAATTACTACTATATGTATGTAAGACTACATTTTTCTTTCTATAAGCTTCAGGTGCTCCTCTCTGAGTCATGTGACAGAGGCAGAAAACTGAAAGTGTGTCTGTGATTAGAATCCTAAAGGACCTCGGCAGTTCGACTTTCCTCCAAAAGAAAGTTTTTGGCATCTCTCAGCTAGTAGGAGAGGAAACAAAAAACAAAGACACAAATACAGAAGCAGGCCATTTTAGTCCCTCAGCTCCTCCCACCCCTGCTACCCCCGTCGCACGTTGGTCCTTCTTTGCAGGAAGGCTTGGAGGATGCCTTTGTCAACTCTTTCAGGCCACCAGCTAGTGAATTAAGAGTGTCCAGAGTCCAAATTATGTCCCAGAGAATGATAGGAATGATTTGCAGGTCAGAAATGGAGAGAATTTTGCGTAGGTGTTGGTAATCAAAGCGGGCAAGGGCTCCGAATCCCTCTCCGTTTTTACAGTGAATCCAATAAATGGCGAATGCCGTGCCACGGTTCCTTCCTACTGGCCTATGACCCGCAGGCAGTTCTTCCGTTTTGAGAGTGAAAACAATGGAAGTGGGAGGGGCTTCGAGGCCAAGCTGGCTGCCAGGCAGGATGTTGACCTGAGCACAAGCAGGGGTGCTTTCAATCCTGGAGTTCACACATAGCCCACAGCTGGGCCTGGTGCCTAGACACCCAGTGTCCTGGAGAGTGAGGCAAGAGGATCACAAGTTCAAACTCGGAAGGGAAAACTCAGTGACTTACTGAGACAGTACCTCAAAGTAAAAGAGCTGGCATTGGAGCTCAATGCAAAGGCCCTGGGTCCAATCCCCAATACGGTCAAAAACAAACCACCACCACAACCACCAGCTTGTAATCAGGACCTCGGCATCCTGAAGGATGTTACACAAGCAAAGAGACCAGGCTGCCCCAAGAACCAGCAGTGACAAGAGCCACGAGCTCCGGGGCACCCAGGTACCCTGAGGAGGGCACTGGGGCTCCAAGTGGATCCAGGAAGGGGCCAGCTTCTGTCTGGGAAATGATGCCCTGTTCTCTGCATTGCTCTGTGGTCCTGTCTTTTGGCCAGCCACTTGTTAGGTCCCCACCTGCCTTAGAAATCTCAGAGCCACTGCAGGCAGCACACGATGAACTCTTGCCAGGGGAGGGAAGTCCAGGGAGCTGCCCCTCGTGGAGATGGAAGCGGTGGCCAGCCTCAGTGTCAGGGACAGGAAGGACCGTGGGGTCAGAAGTGACCGGCCAGACGTCTGGGGAGCGCAGGGGATGGAAGCTGTCTGGGCGCAGACCCAGCAGGTCTGACGGGCAGGGCCCTGGCTTCTGGCCCAGGGAGAACCCCAAAGATCCTCTCCCTGCTGGGCAGCTGTGTCCTGGCTGGAGGCAAAGTAACCACGTCCGGCCTGTAAACACAATGTCCTCACATGTCCCCGGTCTGCTGAGGTAACAGAACCAAATTGATTTTAATAGAAAAAATAACTCAGTAGCCTTTGATTAGGCCGAACCAAAAGGTACTCTACTTTCTAGTGCATAGGGCTTTGTTGCATCGTCTTGACAGGGACTTTTCCAGAATGTGGGGACGCCCTAGCCTGCTGGGCATGTGTGCACAGAGCCAGCAGTCATTTTCTACAGCTTGAAATGTGGAGAATGTCACCACCTTCTCTAGGTCCTAATGGCCTGCCTAGTCTTGCTCAGACCCCTTGGACGTAACAGTCCAGAGCCAAATAGGGAACTTAGTGACCTCATCCATTTTCAGGACCATGAGTCACCAATGATGATGGCCCAGTGTAAGACAACCTTACCTGACGTCTCACTTTGGAGCCCAGTTCTCCTGCCTCAGCCTCCCGAGTGCTGGAATTATAGGAGTGCACCATGCCCGGCTTATGTGGTGCTGTGGAATCAAACTTGGGTACTTAGTGCTTGACTCAGCGCTTGCTGGGCAAGTGCTTTAACCGCTGATCCATTCCTCCAGCCCCCTTTCTTTCATTCTGTCTTTTTTGTTTGGTGCCAGGGATCCAGCCCAGGGCCTTCATACTCAGCTACATCCTCAACTCACTTTTGTTTCTGATTTTGAGACAGAATCTCATTAAGTCACTGAATTGCCCAAGCTGAGCTAGAACTTGTGATCCTCCTCCCAGTTGCTGATTGCCTGGCTTCAGCCCCTCTGAGAGGCACAGGGAGTGGAGGTCAAGCTCACACCGAGTACAGCAGGCCCTCTGTGTCCCAGTCTGCCAACAGCTCCCTCCTGTCTTCCATTCTGGTCTGGGGAGAGAGGTAAAAATGGCCACACCGATGGTAGCACGCACCAGCCAGGGTGCTTAGCCAGTCACATGTCACGTCTATTCATAAGGCCTCAGACTCCGCAGAGCCAGGAGTCAGGGCTGCGCCTCGGCATTTCAAAGGCCTGGGTCACAGTCACCCCTAACTGTGTCCCCAGCGTAGATCCTGGGGGCGGGAGCTCCCCTGGAGGCAGAAACCCAAGCAGACTGAGCACTGGCACCCACAGGGACAAAGCTGCTGAACCCCCCATTTGTGTAGGTGATTCGGGTTACTGCCAGCTCAGGCCGGGCTTTGAGGTTCTGTTGAAAACCCGTCAGAAGTGACCAAAGGTGTGTGGTCAGAAATGTGCTGATTCTCAGCTGGGCCTGGTGGCTCTAGCACTGTGGGAGGCTGGAGCAGGACAATCACAAGTTCCATCCCCATCTAAGCAACTTAGCAATTCAGCGAGACCCTGTCTCAAAATCAAAACCCAGAAATGGCTCTGTTTTTTTCTCACTGCCAGTTGAGTCTCCCTCATTCAGAATGCTTCACCTATGTGTGTTTCAGATTTTAGCTTGTTGGGAAATTTTGCATACATCCACAAGGAGATGTCTTGGGGGCAAGATGTGGGTCTAAACACAACACTCACTTACGCCCTGTACATACTGTGTATGAGATGTGTATATCTAATCCAAAGGAAATTTTATACAGTTTTATAATTTTGTGGATAAAACGGTGTTTCATGACTGAACTTTCCTCAGGTGATGTCACACCAGCACTCAAAAAGTTTTGTATTATGGAGAATTTCAGATTTTGGGTTTTCAGATCGACGGTGCTCAGCCTTCCTGGTTCCCCCAGAAATCAGCCAGACTAGGTAATGTTATTTTGAAATAGGAGGAAGATTTATAAATTCCTCAAAAAAGTGAATGTCTGTGATGAGAAAGAATCATTAGACTCATTCAATGAGAATCTGTTCTAAGGTGTCAGTATTTTGTGCTTCTATGGTTCCCTGGCTAATCTGCCCTAGCTCTGAATAAACAGAAGTGAGTTTGAATTCAGCCTGTGTCACATTTTGCCACTTAGCTGACACTTTTCTGTGATAGTTCAGATGTAGGATTTTTTCATCTCTCAACTGGTAGTATCTTAAATCTAAGTTCAGGCACTGTGACATGTACATACAGTCCCAACTACTCAGAAGGCTGAGGCAGGACAATCATGTGAGCCCAGAATTTTGAGGCCATCTTGGGTAACTTAGTGAGATTCTGTCTGTTAAGGAAAGGAAGAAGGAAGGAAAGAAGGAAGGGATGAAAAGGAAGAGAATAAAAATATAAATGTCACCTAGCTACATGGATTTGCTACTTGTCACCTCCACCCTGTGCTCAACTTTGTGTCCCAATCAATGGTGCAGTTGTTGCTGTGTGGATGCTCCTGCAGTGTGACTAAAAGGTCACACTGGTGTTACAGTTTTATTGAATCTTTCAGACAAGCTTCCTCTGTGGGGCCTGTGCTGGGTTGAACAGCATTTCCCTGAAATTTACATTCTTCCAGAATTTACAAGTGTGACCTAATTTTGAACTGAGGTCTGCAGAGATAATGAGTTAAGGTCACACTAGGTTAGAGAGGGCCCTAAATCCATGACATTTATAAGAACATACAGAGGCACACAGATGGACAGAAGGCCTCAGAGAGAGACACTGGAGTGTCGCACCAATGAGCCAACATGTTGCTGAGCCAACAGCCATAACTTAAAGGAGGAAGGGCTGATTTCTGCTCATGATTTCAAGGAAGTCAGTCATGGTAGCCACCAGAGCTTGGAGAGAAACACAGAACACATTCTCCCTGAGGAACGCTGCAGGGAACCTACCCTGCCTCCTCTGGCCGTAGCCGTCCAGTGCCCAGAACAGGAAGAACATCACTTGCTGTTTTAAGGCACCTGGCCTGTGACTATTTGGTGCCTGAGAAGACCCGTACAGGGCTACACATCCTCCATCTCTGATAGGCCAATTTTTGCTTCCTGAGAAGCCAGCAGGGTTACAGTTGAGTTCTCTCTGGGAAAGTAAACTTCAGGAAAGCACATTGTAGCCAATGTGCCTTGTCACAGAAAATAAGGAGCACATCAACAGTGAGAAGAGAGAAGTGTGTTGTTTGGAAATTCGCTGCTTTAGCAATTCCTTTTGGCTTAGAACAACATGGTGACATGCGGCTGTATGCTAATCTCGAGTATCCACGGGACACTGGCTCAACCACCGAAGTCCACACATGGCCATGTCCCTTTTAAAAAGAGTGTAGTGTTAGCCTAACACCTAGGTACAGCCTTTCATAGTCTTTAACTCACATCCAGGTGGCTTGTAGTGACCAACACAATATCAGGGCCATATGAATAGTTGTCATACTATGTTGCTTAAGGAATAAATGACATGCAAAAAATAGACCACACACATTCAATACAAATGTCATCTTTTTCCTGAATATTTTTTGATCTGAAAACCTGTAATTGTTAAGCTTAGCTTCATCACCTTGGTTGGCTGGGGAGTCACCGGAGGATTAGTTGGGTGCACTGCCAGATACATCTGGGTGGATGATGGGAGCCTGACTATGGGGACCTGGCCTGGTCCCTGGCCACTTCCTCTACACCACTCTTTCCTGCCCTGCTTCCTGGTTGCAGTGAACTCAGCAGCCTCCGACATGATGGTCTTGCCTCAGAGCCAGGCAGCCATGACTGACTCCCCTAAAATCATGAGCAGAAATCAACCCTTCCTCCTTTAAGTTATGGCTCTTATGACTCAGCAACACTCTGAACATTGGCCTGAGGACAGAATGCTGGGTTTATTGATGATGGGAGGGGGGCTTCTTATGCCCCCACTCAGAAACTAAGACATACTTCATCTGATTGGATCTCACTCATGTCTGATCCTTAGTTCCCACCGAATGTCCTATTCCAGAAAAGCAAATGCCCACTTCCATTTCCTTGCCCTCTCCCCCCAGGCTGGTGGACAATTTCTGCGTCTGTGAAGGGCGCAGCCTGCCTCGCTATCTCCTGTATGAGATCTACATGGAGACCTGTGGGCAAAACTCTCAGAACCAAGTCAACCCAGCGATGTTCGGCAAGGTAGGTCACGAAGATTCGGCAAGGCTATGGGTTCACTAAGTACCAACAGTAAGTCACAGTCCCATGTCGCTAAGTCTAAGAGGTATGTCTGAGAATGGCTTCCTGGGGCAGCTCTGCCATCATTCAACCACCATGGACATTTGTGGCAACACTCAGTGTGAAACGCTTAGAGGACCATTATGGTGTGCGCTGCCTGTCACTGACTAAATGCATCATGTGGTGTGTGGCTGCGGTTGGGGGATTTTGCAGAGCATTTAGGAATGACTGGCTTCCTTGTGGAGAGCAAACCAGATGGTGAGCACCCCTCTCTCCATCTCTGTTTCCCCACAGTGCATGGTAGGACCCCAGAAAGAAGGAGAGTGGGGTGACACCTGGGAGAATGTTACTGTAGCAGCTCTGGCCACCCCTGGAGATCCGGTCTGCTGAGCTATTGCTCCTGCCAGAAGAGTCAAAGCTCAGTACCACACAGCCTCTGAGCCACTCTGCCATCTGTGCACTGGGGCTTCCCACAGTGTGTTGGACTTTGAGAACTCACTGCCTCTGGGTTTTCTTGGGGTGTTGCTTGCTTGTTTTGGTTTGGTTTGTAGTACTGGGAATCCAGCCATGGGCCTTAGCACTGAACTACTTCCCCAGCCCTTTTATTTTTATTTTGAGACAGGATTAGAAAGATCCTGTCACTAAGTTGCCCAGGCTGGGAATATACCTGCGACCCTCCTGCCTCTGCCTCCCAGGGGATTATAGGCCTGCGGCCAAATTGGCTGTCAAAGATTTCCTTTGGAGTTTCTGACCACACCCGTGTGCCTGTTTGAGAGCATGGACTCTACAGCAAACGTGAGCACACGGACGGTCTGTTGTCCTCTGCTGTCATCAGTGCGGGGCCATATCGTCAGGGCTAGGGACCCCACGGTGAGCAATATGGATGAATAAGCATGTTCTTGTTGAACGTGCCTTCTAGTCGTCACCGCCCCGGCTCAGACAGGCAGCACTGGTGTTGCTTCATGGTCAGGAAAAGAAACACAGGGCAATTAAAGGCTTGGATCCACAGCCAGTTGCAGCACAAGCCTGCAAATTCCATCCGGGAGTCCTGGCTCAGAGATCTTTCCCCTTTCAACCCCCAAGACGTTCTGGAGGTCACCGGGCCTCACTGGACAGAGTCTGTTACAGAGACATAATACTGATGGAAGAGACAGACATTTGTGTAAAGAAAAAGCAATTCTGCCTCTGGGCTGAGACAGCCCACGCCAGAACTCGTGGCTTGGCGGGCTACACCCAGGCTCACTCACTTCCTCCTCAGGGGCCTTGGTCGGGGGGCAGCCTTTTCAGCCGCACCACTGTGGCTAGCCAGCTGGCTTGGGCCTTCATGAGTTGGCAACAAGGAGCTTGTTCACTGGGTCACAGAATTGCCAATTCTATTTCTTCCCCCTCTCCTTCCTTCCTCCCTCTTTTTCAGTGATCCTCCAGTGGACAGAATTAGATGGGTTCGCAACACATTTTTGTCATTGATGATAAATAGCCTGATTGTTCAGAACTTATCTATATAAGATAATAAAAGAATGAGGCAAAGATAAAAGAATCAGATAAGGTCTTCCTAACAACATGATAAACATCTGTGAACACACCATTCAAAAGGAAACATTTTGCCAGCCCCTCTTGGCTCTTCCTTCCTGGCCCCCATCTTTCCAGAGTCCCTGCTGGTTGGATTGTCATCATCCTGGTCATCATTATTTTGTCCTTGTAAAAAGAGTTTTGAGGGGCAGAGGGCACGGCTCAGTGGTAGGGCACGTGCTCAGTATGCATGAGGCTGTGGGTTCAAACCGCATAACCAAAAAAAATAAAATAAAATTGAAGATTTTAGTGCATTTATATGTCTTGGTCAAAAGCTTATTCTTAGTGTTTGCTGCTTAAATTAATTCAAAGCAGTATGGTGTTGTTGCAATCTTTGGGAGCTTGTTCACACGCTAGTGAGTAAGAGTCCTCCTAAGTTCGTGAGACTGCATTGTCATGTCTCACAGGTCCCGCATCCGCTTGCTCATTGGTGTGCATTTGGCTTGTTTCCAGGCACGGCCTTTATCAGAACTCATGCACCACGCCCTGGTGTGCCTGTGACATCTTTCTTCTCCTGGCTCTGGATAACCAGGGCTGGAGCTGGGCATCAGAGGGTGTGTGGCCCAAGGTGGTTGTTCTGAGTTATCTCCCACCAGCCATACTGCGAATTCCTAATCCTCCTGTCTCAGCCTCTCAAGCGCTGGGATTACAGGCATGTGCCAGCCTGCCTGGCTTATGCAGTCCTGGGAAATTGAACTCAGGGCCTTGTCCTTGCTAGGCCAGTGCTCTAACTGCCATGCTATTCCTCCAGCTCCAATTTATTTTCAAAACATTGAAAGACCTGCATCTATTCTTGCATTCTATGTCTTCCTCCCTGAAACACCTGGTGATGGGCGGGAGTTCTGTGCTTGGGGCAATCCATACTGCAGTAGAATCTTACAAGATGGCCCCAGAGCTCTCAATTCCTGCCTCCCTAGTGCTCCCTTCCATGGACAGCCTGAGACTCTTGGCCTGCTGCTTCCCGCCCACCCATTTCACTGACTTCAGTGTAGTGGTGACCATCTGAAAGGTGGCCCCTGGGAGCAAGGCAGGACTTCAGTGCTTTCTGGGGACAGAAGGTCTCTTCCTTCCTTCCTTCTCCTCCTCTTTCCTTTGGCTTCTCTTGGCTCTCATCCTTCCATAACACGCATAGCATTGTGTTCGCTTCACTCTAAGTACATGGTCAACAAAAATAACTCTGGTGGTTTGCTTTATTTTGACATGAAGTCAAGCTCGGCCTCCCAAAACTGCACTGGAAACCATGACACGCTCTGTGTGAATATAGAGGAACGTGGTTGTCAGGTTGTGATAGCCGGTGGTTAACTATTCTGAGCACAGGAGTGGCTGTTCCTAGGTCCTCAGCTCAGCCCACCTCTTCCACTTGACCCGCAGTTCTGTTTGTTACCATATCCTAGAATCTGCTCAGGGGGGCTGGGAGGTTAGGGGAGTCTCACATATTCACATACAGATCCTTTAAGCCTTTGTTTTGCTAGACTGTCAGTAAGGTTTTCCTGATCAGCGGGAACTCCCCCACTGAGCCACCATCCAGCCCAGCCTTTGCCATTTCAGCTCTTGGGAAACTTTTGCACAGGTTTGCTGAGCCTGGGCATCCCTGCCCAGCCACCTCTCCTGTGTCCCCACCTGCCGGTCTCACCGAGGGAGAGGTGACTTCAGCTGGACATGTTCGGCTCCGTATCATCCCCTACTTCCTAAGATTGTGCGAACTCTTTTTGTTTATCTCCCAAAATTCTTCTTTATAAATCATTGCATTTCTAGATCAAAAACTTTTTTTTCCAAATCTTTTTAAGATCTTGGGGCTGGGGGTGTGGCCCAGTGGTAGACCATGCGCACAGCAGCCCATGGAGTCCCTGGGTGCAATCCCTGACTCTAAATGCACAACAAACAAGGGTCTTGCCATGAGATTATTTCAAAGTGCAGAATATTCCTAAGAGGAAAAAAAATGAAAGAGACAACCATGTGACACCTGCATTTATTTATTTATTTATTTAAAAATCTCCCTCCTGCCCCTTGGAGCCCAGCCCTGAGGTGCCGAGGTGCCAACGTAAAGCCCTACCTCGGAGGCTCGTCTGCACCCGGCGCCAGCCTCCCAAGCTAATCCTAGGAAGGTACGCTGCGCTGCCACATCTGTGACCCAGCAGAGAAAGGAAGGGGAAACGGAGATGATGCCCAGGCGTGTTTATGGGAGAAACAACAAAATACTCAGTCCTCCCGCCCTCCTTCCTCCCTCCTCCCCGGGGAGCGGGGAGCGGAGCGCGAGGAGGTCCGAGCAGGGGCAGACGCTGGGGCTCCCTTGGCAGCTCGGGATGGGCTGTGGGGGTGCAAACGCCATCCCGCTTGCATGGGGAGTTTTGGGAAAGGCAGACTTCCGCTGTGGAAGTAGCATTGACGCATGTTTGTCTGGTTAGAAAAGGAACACAACCTCTCTGTAGGAAGTGGGAAAAGTAAGACGCATTAACGAGAAAAAAAGCGAGTACCAGCCATAACCTCATTATCCAGAGATGCAGCCAGGCCCGCGCGCAGGCGCACGCACACACACCCACACACCCACACACCCACACACACACGAGCAGCAGGAGCCCGGCGGCAACCCCAGACCCCATGTTCCTTTGCACACGCTCACTGGGTAAGCCGTGGCCCCGCCTCCCAGGAAGCCCCCTGGTGACCCCGAGTTCTGCCATCACAGTCCCTGACTCAACTGCAGCAGCCCGATGTTGGGAATGCCCAGTGCCAGGCAACGTCAAAACCCCGATGTTTAAAGGGGAGTCGTCTCCCCATCCTCCCACTGGGTGTCCTACCTCAGGGAGCTGGAGTGGGCGCCTCCCCCTCCCCTCCTTCCCTCTCGCACCGTATACCAGGTATTGGTCTGGCCCTAGAGTGGCGAGAGGAACGGGAGAGGCGACAGTGGTAGGGAGGCTCTCACTCATCGCCGCGGCAGGCTGTGGAGGCCAGCTGAGCCTTGCCCCTGGCCCGTGCGGGGCTCCTCAGCCTCCCCCAGGCACTGTGCCAGTGTGACTCCCCTAGCAGCGCAGGAGTTTCTCGCGGTGGCCATCCTGGCGCTGAGCCGTGCACAGGATTCTCCCCTCGCACCAGCTCCTCCTCCCACGTGGCTGACCTCTGTCCCGGAAGTACTCGGCTGTTCTTGTTCCGCACAGACTGCGGACCCTGGCGGAACAACAGCGGTGGCTTCTTTCTTCTGTTCATCCCCTGAAGCCACTGGCCAGTCCTTTCCTCCTGTCACTGCCCACCTGGTGTCGCAGACCAGGGCCAGCCTCAGACCACAGAGGCCTCACAGAAAGCTCGTGAGTGACCGGGAACCGGAAACCCCCTGGGCTGGGCCTGCGGCCCCTTCCCTCCCGCAGCTCCTCACGGGAGAGGGCCGGGCAGCCGGGGGCCCTGACCTGCCGCCTCGCTCGGCCTCGCCGGGTGCACAGAGCAAAGGGCTTCAGAGTCTTGTACCCACCTTTGGGCTAAGTGTCCGGGAATCTGAGTCCCAGGGCGTTTGTCTCTCGGGTCCCTCTGCCTCTGCCGATCACTGTCCATGTGCCTCCGCCTGTCACGCAGATGCTGTGTGGATGGGCGGGCGGATGGACAGATGGATGTGGGGGTGGACAGCAGGCATCTCCATCTGCGTCCGTAATTTTCCTAGGATAGTTTCTCAGACGCAGCGTCTACCAAAGCGCTTCCCACAAAGAACTGTAAATAACTACGGCGGCCAGGGGCACAGTCCTCTAATCCCAGCACCTCGGAAGGCTGAGGCAGGAGGATCGGGACAGACAAGCGATGGATAGGGACACGGAAGGACACTCCCTGTGGACTTCCCTCCTCCCAATTTGATCGTTGCGTCTTCTTTCAGCCATGGCACTTGGGTATTGGAAGCTCACTGATTACTACTTCCCTGACTCTCAGCTACAGCAGCCCAGACGGCTCCTTGGGTTAAAGCCGTGGTCAGTTATTTTCAGCTGAGGGCGCCTGGGCTTCCTCTCAGGGTTCTGTGCATGTGTGCCTGGGTGTACATGTGAATGTGTGTGTCTCTGTGTCTGTATGGGGGAGTACGTAGATATGTAGTTGTAGAGATTATAGATAGTTTTAGGCAAGAGATTGGCAGAGGTGGAGACAGGCAGGAAGACAACATAGAACCTGATTCATCTGCCAGCACCAAGCTCCAACACTGACCTGTGGGTCGTAACCCTGGGTAACCCTGTGGTGCGTCCACTGCCTTCTGCTGATAGCAGTGTGGATGACAACACCTGCTGCATGATACTCTGTTAAGAAATGAATGAAAAAATACTTGTACAGTAAACCAATCCCAGCAGTCAAGGAATTATTGATTTTCATTGTCATCCTGCCTGTTTTTGCACATCCAATTATTTTCCAATACATGTTGTATAATAATGCCTAGAATTTTCTGTTTGTTTATCTGCACCCCTTATTGGTAATATAGGTTGCTTATAAACATCCCTGTTCTAGAGAATATAAATCTCCGTCTGTATTAGCAATTTTCCTAGGAAAGGTTCTCAGATACAGCCTCTGCCAGATCGCTTCCCACAAGGAGCTATAAACAATTGTAATTTCCAGGCCCAGTGGCACAGGCCTGTCATCCCAGCATTCTGGGATACGGAGGCAGAAGGGTTGTGAGTTCGAGCCCAGCCTGGGCAACCTAGTGACTTAGCAGGATTGGTCACCAAATCAAAGGACAAACATGGGCTGGGGATGGAGCTCAAGGTTAAGAAGGCCCGGGGCTCCATCTTCACCATCGCAAAACAAAACAAATAGATAAAATTATAATCAACTCACATCCCTCATGATAACCAGGATAATCAAGCCAAACCCCTCTATTCCTCATGGAGAAAAATGCTCTCAGCAGAAAGGGTCTCCGCTACTCTTGCTTGCATCTCTTGGAGGGGTTGGGAAGGTAACTGTTGCACAGGCTGTGGTCCCATGGGCCTGCGTGTGCACCTCACCAGGCCACCATCTTGTTAAGGTGACACTGAATATTCTCCATCCAAAATGCTTGGGACTAGAAAGGTTTCAGACTTTGAATTTTTTCAGATTTTAAAATCCTTGCAAGTATATAATGAGATATTTTGGTGAAAGTAGAACCCAAATCAAAATACAAAATATGTGTAAGCTCCCTCTATGCCTTACCCACATAAGGTGATTTTATACAATATTTAAATTTTGTACATGGGACAATATTTTGTGGTGGGAAATTTTGCATCATACTCAAAATGTTCCGAACATTGAATTTTGGATTTTCAGATTAGGGATGCTTGACTTGTATTTGTGGCTATTTTTATTGGTTTGTAAAAGCTCTCTTTATATTCATGATTTTTTTCACTTCATTGTGTTCTTCTCACGTAATGACCTCAGGCTTTTTCTGTTTGCTTGTTTTCCTTTAAATTGTGATGCATCTAGTCATAAATGAAATCACAGGATGGTCCAGGATTGGAGTTATGTGGTAATATATAGTTTACAGATTATTATGGTTGCTGGGTAACCAGGCAGGTCACTTCTGCTTGTCCCTTCAAAATATCAGCTCGTGTCTGGGGCCTCCTACTTTCTAATCCTGTGTTTACCTACTTACTATTTGCGTTTACCTGTTTACTATTCGATTTTATGACTACACACAACAGACGGTTTTGAGGGATTTTCGTAAGTCAGAGGATGTGACATTGTCACACAATGTCTTGCTGAAACTGGAAGTGTCTGACTTTTTAATCCCGTGTTTACCCTTGGCTGAAGTTAGCTCCTGTCATCAACTCTCCGTCTGTCCCCCTCGGTCCTCCTGTCCTGAAGGACACCCTCAGTTTACAGTCACGACAGCCATGTTATCAGTCCTCCTGCTGGGCCCCACAGCCCGCATCCTGCACTCAGGCTGTGTCACCTTCCTGTAGAAGGGGTCAGAGGAGAGGAGTACTCACAGTGCTGCCCTCAAATCCTGCTCGCCAGAGCTGAAAAGGAGGGACAGGAGATGAGACCACTACGCAGGACAGGAGTGAAAATCATGTCATATGGAGACTTTTCCCTGCTCTGTGTCTGCAATGTCATTGCGACCAGGTCTCCACCCTCAGGCACATGGCCTGGACTATCGGACGTCACCGTGTCTTCTGTCAGGGACACTGGCGCTGACCTCCAGTGTCCCAAGTATCCAGTCATCGATGTCACTAACCCAGAGCCATATCAGTGCCCAGCAGCAGAGCAGGACGGGAAAGTAGAGTCGCAAGTGGCCGTGGTCCCCAGCAGCGTCCCAGTGTCTGGAAAGTCTGGCAACTGAACCAGCAAGAATGAGAAGGAGCTGACCTGGTGGCCCAAGCCGGTCACCACAGCACTCCGGGAGGCCAAGGCAGGAGGATCACAAGTTCAAGCTCAGCTTGGGCCGCTCCGTGACTGAGCAAGACTCTATCTCAAAATCAAAAACTGAAAAAATGGACTGGGGATGCAGCCCCGTGAGAAGGCCAGGGTTGCATTCTCAGGATCACATGCACAGAAAGACTATTCCATTAGAAAGCAGGGAGACAGTATAATTGTAGCCCGGTGTGCGCGAGGTTGCCGCTCTTAGTAACCCCCTTGCATTTCCAGAGGACTCTTAATCTGAAGGGGAAGTAACCATGTGAGATGTTGAAAAGAGAGAGCAAAACACCGAACTACAGACCCACGAACTGTGGGACAGCCGTGACTTAACAAGAAATGCACAGCACACCCTTTGGCAGAAAAAAAAATGGATGGATTAAATGACACCGAGGATTCTTTGATCTTGGTATTGGGAATGGGTCCCGGGGTCCTGGGGTCCTCATTCTCCTCAGCAGGCACCCTGCCGCTGTGACCCACCCCGACCTCCCACTGAGGTTGCAATAACAGCATCTCTGAGGGCGTGTTCTCTCTCCAGATCTATCAGCTCAGATTTCTCTCCTTCCCCCACTTATTTCCGTTTACTTTTGTTTTCTTTATAATCTGGAAAAAAAAAAAGCCAGATCCAGGGGTGAGCCTGTCCTCCTAGCACTCTGGGAGGATGAGGCAGGAAGCTCTCAGTTCAGGCCCACATCCTGGGCAACTGAGTGAGATGTCTCAAAATCAGAAATAAAAAGGAGCTGAGGGGGACTGGAGGAATAGCCAGCGGTAACACGCTTGCCTCACAAGTTCAAGGCTCTGGGTTTGATTCCCCAGCACCACATGAGAGTAGTGGTGCGCACCTGTAATCCCAGCACTCGGGAGACTGAGACAGGAGGATTGCCCTGAGTCCAAAGCCAACCTGAGCTCTATAGTGAGATCAGGACCAGCCTGGCTAGCAAGACCCTGTCTCAAAAAAATAAAATAAAAAAGAAAAGGCAAAAAAGAGCTGAGGATGTAGGTCAGTATGGAGGCCCTGGGCTCAACCCAGGTACTACCAAATAGTGATCATAACAATTAACGATCAGCTTTAGAAGTTTGTACGTTTTGGAACTGCCGCGGCTAATCTGCTTGTCGTTTCAGCTGGTGCGGTTGGCCTTCCCAGACCTGGGCACCCGGAGGCTGGGCACCCGAGGAAGCGCCAGGTATGGTCACAGCTTGGTTCTGCCACAGATGCTAGAAATAAGGGCTTAGAGCCTTGCAGACCGGGCGTAACTGCTCTCCCAAGTAGTGCCCTGTTCTTTGGGTGGAATCCTGGTGTCTGAAATCATGCAGGTGACACTGCGGACCAGTAAGTGTCACTGCATATATGCATTTCTGCTTTGGTGCTTTTAAATGTTCAGACTTGGTGGTTAAAACACTTTCCTAGAAAGCACAAGGCCCTGCATTCGATTCCCCAACAACATGGAAAGCTGGACGTGGTGGTGCATGCATGCCTGTAATCCTAGCACTCAGGAGACTGAGGCAGGAGGCTTGCCATGAGCCCAAGGCCAGTGTGGGCTACACCAGTGAGTTCAGGAGTAGCCTGGGTGACAGAGCGAGACCCTGTCTCAAAAGAAAAGTTCAGACTCACATATCTATTAAAGAATGTAAGTAATTATGCACAGAGAAAAACAGAACTGTTTTATGTGCCCCTTGAGTATTTTTAATTTTTTCCCTTTTATTATTAGTGTCTATTTGACATAATATTGGGTTTCAGTGTATCCAACACACTTTGGTGCTAATCCTCCCCACCACCTTCTCCTGCGCGCTCCCTCCCCTGCTCCCGTCTTCTTGTGTAATCATCATCTCCTTTGCCTTCATGTCCTCCTTTTCGGATCCCACGTACGAGGGAGAACACAATATTCATCTTTTTTTATATTTGTCTCTTTGAATCTTTTATCCTTCAACATAGTGATTTCCAGTTCTGCTATTTTCCTACAAATGACACACATTTCATTCTTTTTCACAGCTAATATTCCACTGTGTTTGTATACACTGGATTTTCTTTTTCTGTTTATCTGCTGACAGGAGCCCGGGCAGGCCCCTCCCTTTGGCTCGTGTGAGTTGTGCCACAGTCAGTCAGCACGGGTACACAAGCATCCCTAGAGGATCCTGACTCTAATCCCTTTGGGGCCATAGCAGGTGAGCTGCAATTTCTAGGCACTCACCAGTTAGCATGCTGAATCGTGTTCGGGAAGCTTGGGCCCAAGGCTTGAGTTTTAAGGAAGGAAGTTCCAGCATTATCAGGTCCATCCTTGTCCCAGTTGTCACTCAGTCATTGTCCTGACTTTTTTTTTTTTTTTAATCAAGGCAGAAAATCAGTAAGATGCAATGGAAGCCACGTTAGAGAAGAGAAAGGGGCCATTGCCCCAGAGGAAGAGAGGATGGGTGGGGGTGGGGTGGAGGTGCAGCACTGACCCCGGCAGCATTTTGTGTTATGTTCCCAGCTTGAACTGGCCATGGCAGCTCTCTGGGCCCCACAGAGGAGACCTGGGCAGCAGGTCAGGTCCCATTAAATCCACAACAAGTGGAAATGCAGTAGGCACAACCCAAATCCCAACTATTCTAGCCATGTACACAGCACACCCCCAGATGATAACTGTCTCCGGTGGCTCCCTGCCGTCGCCCAGCTAGGACACGGTATCATACAACGTACTACTAGCCTGGGAGAAAGCCTGTATTCAGAATTCACAGGCTGGCTTCTACTGAGGCTTATCACTTTGGTACTATCATGAGGTCGTAAGTTGAGCCATCACAAGTCGAGGCCACAAGTTGGGGCCACTAGTCAGGGGCACTAGTCAGGGCCACCTGCCACACAGAGCTTGTCACCGCCTAGCAGGGCCTGCTCAGAACGACAGATCAGCCTGCCTTGATCACAGAGCTGGTGATAACATCAGAAAACCCAGGTCTCTGCGGAGTCGCTCTGTGCCTCCTGCCACCCATGCCAGGGGATTGCCGTAGTTTCAAAGACGATCTTTATTTTTTAGATATCATTATGTCGGGATCTATATCAAGAAGAGTTCTTTCCTCTATGCCCAGTACTGCTGCCTGCTGGGGGAGAAGAGCTGCCACAGGTGAGTGTCATTCACTCGGGTATTTGGTCACTGTCAGAACCACTACTTGAGTTGTTATATAACTGACTTATGGACAGTGCTGCCGTTAAGGACAAGCACACGCCCTTCCAGGTCACAAGCCTAGTGATCCAGCTCCGCCCAGGCCCCCCTCCCAACAGCACAGTCAGGAGTGAACCCACACGTGGGCGAATCCCTAATCCACTAATGAGCATAGCACCCCCATGATCAGTCCGAGCACAGAGACTCTGGGGACATTTCACCTGGTAACCTTAAGAGCTGGTCAGAAGGCTTGTTCTTATCCTTGGTTCCACTTCCGGTTCATTTCCTTGGCCTCTTTTCATTTTGATCATCATCCCAGTTGCCAAAACCACTTGTCACCTTTCTACACAACTTCACCCAGCAGGCCACCTCTTTCTGGGAACTTCCTTCAGCCCCAGCCGTCCCCTCCCCCTCCCAGAGTCTCTGCCCTCTCCGCTCCCCCACCAAGTGCAGGCATCTCCCCAAGATCTGCTCCTACTTCCTCTACTCTTTGGTCCCAGTGCCCTCACACTCTTCATTCTTTCCCCAGGGCCTCCGTCAGGGTGGTGGCTCTTAGGTCTTTATCACAGCCCTGTCCCCTGCCACTTCCTGGGACTCCATCCCTGGTTACCTGCTGGACACATCCATCAGGATGATTCAAGGAAATCTCATACTCACATGTGCAAGTCGAGGCTCACAGTCTCCCACCCGCTCACTCCTCATGCCAATCTCCAGCACCAACAGATAGCAGGAGACTGTCCTGCATCAGCCCAAAGCCACCTCTGAGTCCCTTGGGCCTCAGGGACCTGAGTCTTCTCTTCCAGTTCTCCCGGGTCCCTCTTTCTGACCCCTCTTTGAGCCCTGGGGGCTCCGCGCACAGCAGGCAGTGCACACCATGTGCTGTGGCGCTCAGGCTACAGGGCCGCCAGCCTCTGTGCGAAGCTCGGTCGCTACTGCCTGGGCCATGTGGGGTAACGACTCTCCCAGCTCCTGCACTGTAGTAGTGTGAGCAGAGATCACCGCATGGGTTCTGTGTACATAGTGCTATTTTATGCAAGGGCCTGGAGCACAGTGAGTTTCAGTTTCGGGAGCGGAGGGGGTCCTGGAGCCTGTCCCCTGGGGGTATCAAAGGCGTACTAGATTTCTGCAGATCCCATAGGGCCTCTCTCGCCTCCGCTGCTTTCCTACGTACAGCCACCCCTGATCTTCCCAAACTCCACGTGTACCCTGTCTTTCCTCTAGAGTGGAGAAGCTTCCCTCCCCCAGGGGGGAGCTTAGCAGCCCAGTTATGTCCACTCCATCCTCACCAGCATAAACCAGAACTCCAGCCACGCTCGTGGTTCTCTGAGCACGCCTGCTGGGGCTCTGCCTGTGGCCCGTGTCCTGCACGTCCCCAGGCTACTCCACCCCTCCTCTAGCATGTCCTGAGTCCCATCCGTCCCGCCACATGTCTCCAGGTCACCACCTCATGGGAACATCCCAACAGAGCCAGCCCCAACACTGCCTTGTTGCTCCACTGTCCGAAGCTCCTCCCCATCACGCCCTTCCCTGTCCCACCAGTGTTCCCACTGGCCACACAGACTGGACCCTGCGCCTTCATTGGCACAAACAGGTGACTATGCCCAAATCGTGGAGGACGCTTAGATTTCACTCGCCATCTGGCAGAATTATGAGTAGTGCCCCTGAAGCGCTCAGAAGCTTGGACAACAAATTATACAGCATGCTTGAAAACTGCAATGAGCACTGACATAAATCGTAATGGAGACACTTTTCCATGAACTCCGCTCCAAATAGTCCGCCTCGCTCTGAACAGCCCCTCCCCTACTCCTTGCCACTCTGCAGCATCCCGGACCTCACCTTTCGTGACCGTCTTCAGTGATGGGGTCATGGCTGCCTCCATGCCCTGGCTCAGTTCAAAACGTTAATCTTTAGTGGTGGGTTTGACCTTGGGGACGAGCTACATCAGGTAACACGTGGGCAAGGACATGGTGTTGTGTTGTTGGAGCCTGCCTTCCTGTGGGCGGCACCAGCTGCAGCATCCACGGTATGTCTTGGGAAGTCCTCCTTGTGAAGGACTTGCAGACTGCTTCAGACAGCAGCGACACTGTTCAAGGTGAGGAGGTGGCATCTGGAGGGAGGCTGTGGGGCTATGGCTTACTATCACACTTTTTTTTTTTTTTTACTGAAACACTCACCACGTATTTTGACCACACCTTGGTTTAGGAGGTTTCATGGCCACCCTTCATCCTGGCCCCTCTGCCCAGGGTGGCTGCTGGGGTGAGGAGGACGAGCCTCCAGCGTGAGCACATGGGCCTTCCCTCCTTCTGTGTCGTAGCCAAGCTAAGATGCGCGTTTTGTCTGATCACAGGTGTACAATGATAACTGTTCCCAAGGGGGCGCATGTATCTTGGGCAGGTGGTTGTGAAAGGTCTATGAGGGATCTGAACTTTCAATTAAGCTATGAAGGCCACATTCAAGCTTTTGATAGAGTAGAAAAGAGAGAGAGGGAAGGGGCTGGAGGAACAGCTCAACGGATAAAGAGCTTGCCTAGCGAGCACTGCGCCAAGCGCTAAGTAACCGAGTTCGATTCCCCACCACCACATAAACTGGGCATGGTGGCGCATACCTGTAATCCCAGCACTCAGGTGGCTGAGGCAGGAGGATTGCCGTGAGTCCAGGGCTAGTCTGGACTCCACAGTGAGTTCAGGACCAGCCTGGGCTACAGTGAGAAGCTGTATAGGAGTATGTTATGCAGTGCCAGAGCAGAAACCCAGGCAGAAATTCAGAGGGCCTGGACTACCAGGCCAGGGCGGGTTGTCCTGAGTCCTATCGAGGCTTCCTTTATGAATCCGCATGGGGACATCCTGGAGCTCCACAAACAGCAGCCATGAGCTTTGCTTGTTTCTGACCTGCTATGATTTGAATGTTGTGCTCCTCCAAAATTCATGTTGAACTCTGTCCCGGTGCAAAAGGAGTAAGAGACAGAGCTTGCAGGAGTTACGAAGTTGTGAGGGCTCCATTGAGTAAAATTAATGCCCTAAATAAAAGGGCCTTCTTAGAGCCACCTGGCCCCCAACCTCCTCTACCATGTGAGAACCCAGACTCTGTTCCTTCTGCCATGGAAGAGCACTGCAACAAGGTGGGACATAGAAGGAGAGAGAGAGAGAGAACCTTTGCCAGACATTGAGTCTACAGTGCCGCCATCTTGGATTTCCTGGCCTCCAGAACTGTGAGAGAGCAGTTTCTCTAGTTTATGTTACCCAGTCAAAGGTGCTTTATTATCGCTGTGGGGACAGATGAAGACAAACCCCCAGTCAGAATGGCCTGGACATGGCTGCCGAAGATCGGGGAATTGGGTTTAAGAAGAATCAATCAGAAAGGAAAGGGGGCAGGGCTCCTGCCTTCCTCCAGAGAGGCCGACCAGAAAGAAGGAAGCTCAGCAGGGCCTCTGGACTCAATGTCCTCAGGATCCGGCAGTTGATTGAGTCAGTCCCGGGAAGGGGGCAGAGATGACTCAGCCAAGCCTGTCCCCAAAACCTCAGACTCAACCTCAAATCAAGTCATCATGTCTTGCTTCAAAAGAGCTCTTTCTCTTATGCTCTTGTTCATCACTTAGTCAGAGATGGCAGAGCCACGCCAGCTGACAGAAAAGTCAGTGTGAAGAGCCATGGTGGGAGACGTGGTTCAGTGACCATTAGGACAGAAGATGGCTTCTGTCCCTTGCTGACAGCTCCTGCAAGCTGAGTTGAGGGCCAACGTGCCTTTGCTGTCCCCAGAGCACCCAGAAGCTGGCCAACTAACAGACGATGTGTCCAGGGGAGCAGGCAGCCCGCAGGCTCATCACAGAGGGAGAGGACTCGCGCGTCAATGTGCACTGCGCTTGTTCCAGGTGCCAGAGGCCAGGTCTGGTCTTTGTGAGGGAGCGGAAACAAGGGTGACCATGAGCGGGAGAGAGGAAGGCTTCTGTAGGACAGAGATAAGGGAGAGGGGACAGTGGCCATCAGATGTAGGCTTTCTTGACAAAGAATGTAACCAAGCTGGTAATCAGGAACAATATAACTGAAAAAATTTTTTTTCTGTTAAAAATGGCAATTTAAAGTGGGACAGGGTGGCACACAACTGTGATCCTAGCCATGGCGGGTGGGGCTGAGCCAGGCAGATCCAGTTTGGGCAACTCGGCAAGAGCCTGTCTCTAAGTGATAAATGGGCGGATTGTAGTTGCGCAGTGAGCGCCCCGGCCCAGGCTCCTCTCCGGGAAGAAAGGACGAGCGGTGAGGATGACCCGGGCACCCTACCAATACTCCATCACTGATGACCTTTGAAGCCTTGACCAACGAAGAGATTTTGTTGTAAAGCATTAAGATTGAAGGGTAACTTTCCTAGCAACACCACATTTCAAGAAACTTTATACAGAGTTAGAAAGCAGAAATACAGGACGTGGCACATGGTTAAGAATAGATGAACTACGCTGGTGGAAACGTTGTGTATTTTATTATCTTTTATATGAAGACCTGTGTGCCACATTCCTCTGAACTCACCCCCACTCATTTATATATATAGGTTTTTTTTTTTTTTTTGAGACAGGGTCTCGCTCTGCAGCCCAGGCTGGTCCTGAACTCACTGTGGAGCCCAGGCTGGCCTTGGACTCACGGCAATCCTCCTGCCTCAGCCTCCCAAGTGCTGGGATTACAGGTGTGCGTGCTTATTTATTTGTTCACTCCTAAAGTATAAATTGGAGTTCCTACTGTCAGTGAGTCCGATCCTAGCGGCTGGTGGTCAAGCAGTGACCAGGACAACCAGGACAGCCTCTTACCTAGCTGCATCATGGAGAAAGACAGTAAAAGATGGGATGCAAAGATAACCCAGTGGAGGTGTGGGTGGAGCAGGCCTTCCCCACCCAAGACCACGTCGTTTAGGTGGAAATGCAAACAGTTACCAAGGAAAGGTCCAGAAACAAGCATTCTGGCCAGAGAAAAAAGCCAGTGCAAAGGTCCTGGCCAAGGATAAGTGCAGAGAATGGGGGGAAGGCTGATAATAGAGCTTGAGGGACAACCAGGAGGGTGGGAGGAGAGGAGCCTGAACCAGGAACTGAGGGAGGAGCTAATGAGACCAGGTATGTGGGTTTTACAAAAGCCCTGATGGATATGGCTCCAGGGATTTGTCACTAAGTGCTTTGACTGTCCCATGGGGGTAAGAGCAGAGACAGCTTGCGTACCTACCTGCCTGGGTCTGCCACTAGGAGGGGGAGGAAACGGGCACAGAGAGGTTGAGTGACTTGCCTGCAGTCACACCGCTTAACTCTTGGTACCAAGCTGCTCTCTGACACTGCTAGACCCTCTGATTAATCCCGAACAGTGCCTCCTGCAGAGCCTAAGCCCCTGCACGGCCGCATCCAGGTGGGCGAGCTAGCGTGCCTAGACCTGGGTCTACTCACACTCCTGGGGTAGGAGAGAGACCCAGGTTCAGCCAAGCGGCCCCCTGGCGGTACAGGCTGCCCTTTCAGAGCTCCGAGTACAGCACGGGCACCGAGATGGCCCGGGGCTGCCCTCCCACCATGCAGGTGGCCAGCGCCCTGCGTGGGTGTGTGTGGGAAGGTCCTGCTGCTGGGACAGACTGGGTCACCAGCCCGTGCCCAGAGTCTGGGCCAGTGGCTGCTGCCCGCTAGGTCTCCGTTGGGCATCCCTTCCCTTTCCAGGCCTTTGGCCAGGAACCAAAGCCTGTTGCTAGTTCTGGGACTGTGGACCACACTGGGCTGCAGGTTCCCCAGTGCCCAGCCCAGGGCACTTACCATGCTGACGCACCCCGAGTCCTGCGGTCCCTGGACTGCCCACTGTTCTCTGTAGACTCAGAATTCCTATCCTGTTAGATAACTTCCGGGAATTTAGGCATACCTGAGGGCAGGAACAGGGAGAAGTGAGTCTGTCTTGGAGTCTGCTTGGAGACCACAGCATCTTGTCCCCTGTACGTGGTTTCTAACGCAAGCTACTACTGTTAGTTCTGGAAAACAAACCATACACACATTACAAGCCTATATCATTAGTGAGCAGAATGCTTAATTATATGATTGTGTCCAGTCTATAAAAATTTGATAAAAATGTGATGGTTGGGTTTTCCAGTTCACACAAGATGGCGGGCGTAGACCCACTTGTCCCTGTCTTGCCACACCGCACTCAACTGTAAACCCTGGTAGCAATGCCAGGGGCAGCCAGAGGGCACCTCGTGGAGTGGGAAGAAGGGCTGGGACCCGGGACTGCCCACCCAGGAGGGCGCCCTTGGCCCCACCTGTGTCTGGGCACCTCCCAGCCCACAGCACACAGCCAGGCAGGCTTCTTCCTCACGCTCCTCTAACACAATGGCTGGTGACTTGGCGAGACCCTGTCTCTAAATCAAAACTGAAAATGGCTTGGGATGTCGTTTAGTGCAAAAGCCCTGGACAGGACCTCCAGTACTGCTAAGTAAAATTTTAAAAATGAGATAAAATAAAGCATAAAAAAGCTTGAGGGTATGTTTAATGAAAATGAGTATAAATCTGCAGTATGCACCATACCGAGACACCCCCTCCCCGAGCCCAAAGCCCCCTGCCACCCTCCCCACCACTCAGGTGTGGCACCCTTCAAGGGGCTGCCTTCCACATGGAACAGGACCTCTGAGGCAAAAATCCCTGGAAAATAGGTTTCAAGGAAAATTTTTAAAGCAATTTTCCAATAGAGGAACCTTCTTTCTAGTCACTGTAGATTCTGAATCGAGTGGACAAGGGCTCAGGTTGCTCTTCAGGACTAACTGACCCTGGGCCACGCCCTGTGTTCTCACCCCTCCTCTTCTCTCTGTCTCTGTCTCTGTCTCTCTCTCCCCTTCCTTCTGGCTCTCTCTCCATCTCTCCTTGTCTCTGTGTCCATCTTTCTCCCTCTCTTCTCCTCTCCCTCCCTTTCTCTCTATGGGCTTTTCCAACGAAGCACACTCAAGGCCTGTGAGAAGCACTCCACACTGCACCTTTCATATCCTTCGGCCTTCTGCCAGTCCAGAAGCCCTGGGGCTGCCTGGCTTTGGTGGCCGGGGCCCTGTCCCTGTGTAGTTCAACAGGTCAGTCAGCATTTGGATGGCATGCCCACAGAGCAAGGATGAAGGGCTCATCCTTCGGCCAACCCTCGGGGACAGCAGGTTCTCGGGAAGCAGCACAGCCTGGCCATAGTGGGCTGTGAGGCTCATGGGGCCAGATGTCAGCAACTCCTCCCGAGATCTACCCAGCTCAGCTGAAGCCTCTGTCCCTTCTACCCTGTGGCCAAGGAACCCAAGAGACTGAGTCCTCTAAGGCCAGGACTCCGATCCAGCAGGGCACAGATGAGCCCCGGGGGCCCAGCGCCTAGGCACTAATGAGGTGTCCAAGTTGCAACCCGCCTTTTGGCCCTGTCCACCCTGTGGTTTGCACGGCTGGTTAGAACTTGCTAAGGTGAAAAACTATGCATTACCTAGTTGTCGTCTAGGGTTTAATCACTGTGCACGTGGGGACGGCGCCCCGGATACACCCAGCCTGCAGCTGGCCTACGAGCAGACACCGCCAGGCCTCTGCTGGTGCTGGGGACCTGTCATGTTCACTTGGCTCTCCCTGAGGAGACGCACCCACCGGGACCGGTGCGGGATTTGTCAGCTGCCCAAGTCTGGCCCCAGGAAGGCCAGTGTGGACGGCTCCTGCCTGCCGCTCAGCGTCTCCCCCAGGCATCATTTCGCAATCATGTTATTCAGAAGCTCTGATGGGTCAGGGTACAGCTAAATAGCCAGACAGGAGACCAGACAAGCCCAATGCTCGGCACGCGGGCCTCCAAGTCACGGTGTTCTTGTCCATCTTAAGGTTCAGAAATCCTTGTGCCTTACCTCATCCGCAGGGGGTGTGTGTGTGTGTGTGTGTGTGTGTGTGTGTGTGTGCGTGTGCGCGTGCGCAGTGCTGGTGGCAGAACCCAGGGCCTTGCCAAGGCTGGGGAAGTGCCCTGCCACCACCACACCCCCAGTCCCTTCCCTCTGCGTGCTTATCTGACACGTGTGCGGCCTGAAACAACAGTGGAGTTCGTAACCATCTGTTCTGAAATCCGACTAAGGTCTCCAACTTACGAATTTTCTCTTTCTGTCATTCCATCTGCAACATGGAGAACTGCTCTTAGCTGCCTTCGCAGCTGGTTGTTTTTGAGGACTAAGGTTTTGTCTTAAAGGCTAGGGTTTTATCATAAAGGTTAGGGTTTTGTTAGAAGGGTTTTGGGGTTTTTTTAGAAGGGTTTGGGGTTTTGTTATAAGAGTTGGGGTTTTGTTATAAAGATTGGGGTTTGTTATAAGGGCTGGGCATTGTTGTAAGGGCTGGGGTTTGTTATAGGGTTGGGGTTTTGCTACACGGCTAGGGTTTTGTTTTAAGGGTTAGGATTTTGTTACAAGGGTTACAGTAAACCAAGAGCAGCAGTTACCAGTGCTCAGTATACTTTCCTTTTACAATTTGGATCTCACATGTCCCCCAAAAGCTTCATGTACTCGGATATAGTGGGATACCCATAGCACCATGTGCTTTTGGGAGGTGAGGCCTGGCTAGAAGGGGCAGAAGCTCTGGGCTTGATCTGGAGGAATAATGTCAGCTGTTGAGATCAGGAAACACTCAGGGTAAGACGTCCAGGGCAGAGCTTTCAGGTGTGTGCTGCTGACTTGTGGGCCAGGAAGTAAGGGAGGGGCACCCATCCTGAGTGTGGGGGTCCCAGGTGGCAGCTTGAACTAAATAAAAGGAAAGAAGACAAAAACCCTGTTGTAGTTTCTTCCTGGAAAAGCTCTGGCCTTTCCTGAGTGTCCACACAGGACCTTGGCCCTCCTTCCCTTGGCTCTGTCTGTCATGCCCTGGAGAGCTTTTCTCTGACTAGACCTCCACCGTGTGCTCCCACTGTTGCCGGCAGCCCCTGATTGCGTGAGACCTTCTGAAAGGGGGAGCTAGAACGGCTCTTTCCTCCCTTACGCTGTGGATGTCAGGTATTCTGTTCCAGCAATGAATAAGTCGCTGAGACATTTAGTATGGTGTAGTATTCATGTTGTGGTCATGATGACATATTCCTATTTTAACTTTGTACGTATGATGATGCTGGTGCCTTGTTCCGGAGCCTGCGCAGGGCGAGTGAGGGATGTGGCCTGGGTTTATCACAGTTCTGTCCTCTTAGCTTCCTGATTGCTTCTAGTTGTCTCCCTGCTGTGGGGCAGTCTGCAGGGCAGGTTGCAGTGCCAACAGGGTGCAAGCGAGAGTCTGGATTGGAGACCAATGATCTCACAGCCCAAGAATGTGAACGCAGGTTATAGTTGGACCCCAGAAGCAAAAGCGAGAGGCCAGCCGCTGACCCCACACTGGAAATGCTCGTGGGGAAAGTTTTGTCTTAAAGAAAAAAAAAAAAAAAGAGCTGTTGACACAGAACTGTGTCTCAGCCTTCTTTGGGCCTTCTTTGTTAGCCAAGCTGATTCTAAAAACTAATTAATGTTATGTGTTCCTCATGCAGGGCTTGTGCAGCACAGAGCCAGGTGGCAGTTTGTTGGTCTCAGGTAGAAATGAGGCCTTCTCCCACTCTCACCAGGGGGCGGGGGAGAGGGAGAGGGGACGAAGAATTTGGAGGAAAAAATATATATGTATGTATGTATGTACATATGTATAGTGCTGGGGACAGACCCCAGGGCCTTCACGCTGAGCTACATCCCCAGCCCATTTTTGCTTTTTATTTTTGAGAGAGGGTCTCACCAAGTCACTAAGTTTCCCAGCCTGGGCTCCAACCTGAGATCTTCCCAGTTCAGCCTCCCAGAGTGCTAGGATCACCAGCCTGTGCCACCAACCCCAACCACTGATGATCCTGTCAGTAAAAATGAGGGGCTCTAGGGGCTGGCAAATGTCCTGCAGTCTTTGGATCCTGTTCCCTCCCTTTACAGGGTAGACAATCAAGGCTGCAAAGGCCCAGCTTCCTGCTAAGTCCACGCGGCCAGTGAGCTGCAGACCTAGACATGGACTCCGGGTCTGCCTTAGCCTCCCCGTCCTGCTCTGTGCCCCCTCCTTCCTCTACCTCCAGCTGACCTTGCCCTCCCTGCCCTCTCCAGTGACTATCAGAGCTAACGTCCTAGACTGGGACGCAGCAGCTGAAGGGGGATCTTGCAGGTCCAGTGACGACCTAATGATCTGGCTGGCTCAGGGCCAACCTTATCCTCTGTTTCAGTGACTCGAGACCACTGAAGTGTCCCAGGCCCTGGGAAGCAGCTGGAGACTCCCCTGGGCTGTGCCTTCCTTCCCATGAGGCCAGTTGTGGATGCCGGGTGTGGTCTCACGGGAGCCATGCTTTAGTGATGACCATGCTTCCCACCACGCCCAGTCCGTGTCCCAAAGGCCTGAATGAGGCCTGCAATCCCTGCACTATGGGACCCTGAAGCAGGAGGATCACCAACTTAAAGCCCAGTCCAGGCAACTTAGCAACTTAGTGAGGCCGTGTCTCAAAATCAAAATTGATAGTAATCCTACTCCTACTAATAATAAGAAACATGGGCTGGGGTTGTAGCTCAGTGTGAAAATCCCAGGCTCTATCCCCAGTACACAAAAGAAAAAAAAAAAAGTCTGCTAAGGAGCCATTGGTCATAATATTTGAGGTAACACTACTGCTATCAGAAATATTCCACAAGCCCTAAATTTCATATCCAGACTGGCACCCCAAAGGGACCACACACTGGAAAAACGAACAAATTTTGGGGCTACCCTGCACTTTCTTTTTCCCGCTCTTGTTTGAATTTATAAAATCCCCCAGTGAACACTGAAAAGTATCACAGCTCCCCGGGCAGGGACTCCTGATCCATGCAGGCGTGACAGCCTGTGGCTCTGTGCTCTTAATGCCCCGTGCGGGCACAATGGACAGCGCCTCTGTCCTCCTCATACAGTGAGGACGCACTGCCCTTTCAGTCACTGATGAATTCAATGACCAAGTGGAGGGAAACTGGCAGCTTCATCTCAGACCTCTAACTCCTCGAGCCCTATCCACTGTGAGGGAGTCACTCAGGCTCTGAAGCTGTGTAAGAGTCGGCGTGGGAGTGGGTGAGCAGCAGGGTGGGAACTTGCCCTCTTCACTCCTTTGGTCTGAAACAAGCCTTGTGACTTCTAGTCCTTCCAAGTATGCAAAGGACGCCAACACCATCAAGAGAGTTGGGAACGCGCTGCCCAAGCTCAGTGCTGTGTGCTCAGTACCAATCAAATCAGGCTGGTTATCCACATCCACAGAGGAAGTCACCCGAGGGGACTGGGCTGAGCTGACACAGCACGGGAGCCCAGCGTCTCCTTCACACCCTGTCCTCCAACTCCCATAACCCTCACCCAGAGCCTCCGCTGTTGCCTGGGTGATTTCTTCCCCAGTAGACTATGACCTCAGGGTAACAGGGCTTTTCTCTCTCAGCCACAGCTATGCCAACAAGCGCGGCATAGTCACTCCATAAATATTTGACAAGTGAATAAGAAACAAATATATATCCTCCATCCATCCATCCATCCATCCATCCATCCATGGACAGGCGGATGGACAGATGGAGTGCATTCGAACTGTGGTCCACTGTGTTCATATTGTGGTTTGCATTCATTTTCTATAAAGAACACCATAGGAGTAGCCAACTGACACGGTGTGGGATTTTAGGGAAATTGCCTGCCCCCTAATTTGCTTGAAGAAAGTACATCACACTGTGGGGTTTTTATTTATTATTTATTATTATTTTTTTGAGACAAGATGTTCCTAGGTTGCTAAGGTACCCAGGCTGGTCTTAAACTTGTGCTCCTCCTACCTCAGCCTTCCCCAAGTGCTGGGATGACAGGCCTGCCCCACTAGGCCTGGCTTCACAGTGACTTTACTAAGTCTTCAAAGACGAATGACCATATTTTTTCTGATTAAGTTTCTCTTCTGTTAGCCCTTTACCCAGTGAATTTTTATTTCTGGTATTTTCTTCTGTCTTTGTTCATTGTAGGATTAACTCGTGGCTTTGTCATTTTTTGCTGGTTTTGTGGCTGTAATGTCCCAGGATCTGTAGCAGTGAGCTCTTTATAAATTTTACCTGGAGAAACCTACCCAAGATAACACTGAGACAAAATGCCACAGGCGAGGGGGCTAAAGCCACAGGAGTTTACGTTCCCGCCTCTCTGAGAAGTAGGGTTCCAAGACCAAGGTGGCAGCAGGTTGGGGATCTGGGGTCGGCTCTCTTCCTGACTTGTAAATGGCCACCTTCTGTGTCCTTCCATGGCCTTTCCTCCATGTGTGTGGTGTGTGTGTGAGAGACAGAGACAAACAGGATTTATTTGACTCCACCCTTGTGACCTACTTTGATTTTACCATCTTCTTTAAAATTCCATATGGTCATTTTAGGAAATAGAGCTTTAGTATACAACTGTGGCAGAGGGGAACACAACTCAGCCCACAGCACAGGGTGATCAGAATTCCCAGGACACTTCCAGTTCTTCCCTTCCCAGCCTTGCCCAGCACCCTGGGGACAGGGCTTATGCATCTGTCCTTCCCAGATGAATGAATCCCGGGTCCTGAGAGCCCCCTTTCGTTGGACTGCCAAATGTAGGATCAGTGTTTTCGTAAGAACTCTTCTTACTGAAAGGTGAGAGAGTAACTTCCTGGTGGATTTGTGTCCAGGCTCTGTGTCTTGCCACATAATAGAGTATTATGTAGAAACACAAGTTGTGTGGGTACTGAATTTTCCTGACTTGGGTCAGAGAATGGACCAACACAATGGCATAAATCTAGGGATTCTGGGAGGCTGGATAGGGGGTAGGGCCTTCCCACATGATACGAAAGCCATGTTCCTCCACCTCCTCTCTTCTTCCCACTGCCTCACAGGCCATGCTGGCCTTGGCAATGGGACCCTGCTCCTAGAGGCAAAGGGACGGTCTGCTTCCATTCCCTTTATCTCCATAGAGCCAGCCCAAATGGCTGTGAGGACATAACTTAGTCTGATACAAACAGAGCTGCCCCAGAGTCATGGCTACCTTCAGCTCAGCCACAGCCCTGGGGCTGCCAGGGACATCTAGGAGGGAGACCCACCCTCCCACTGGGAAGAAGACTTTGTACCCTGGCATCCAGAGAAGTCACATTGCAGGCTCCCAGCTTGTCACATGCTCAGCACTAGAGGAGAGAGGCACTGCTCCCCATAAATGGGCAGAATTGCTGTCCACTTTGCGCAGACGTCTCTGTTACACTACACAAATCCAAGGCCTGGTAAAACTAAACTCAACGTCTCATGAATTGCTAGTTCCCCGCTGTGCTACAATATCAACTCAGAGCCCAGAATCATTTCCATCATTCGAAAAGTGCCCAAATCAGAAAATACTAAGTTTCCATCATCCCAATGATTCTCCTTCCCTCTCGGTGCGAGTTGTTCCCGTGATGACATCATATCCTTGCTTCTGAAGGGAATAACCTCTAAAAATAAATAGAGAGTTATCCCAGTTACAGAAATTGCTCTTTTAAAACCCCAAGCACGTGATAGTCACCATTTGTGAATAGAAACTTGGGGGAGGGTTCCACGATAAAAGTCCTCCCCCAAGCAAATAACCTTGCTGCAAAAGAAAATTGATTCCCACGCCTGGAGACAGGTGTTGGGCTCAAATCACTTCTCTGCTATCTGTTCCTTCACAGTGGAGATGTCTCCGTGGAAAAATCTACTGATTGCAATAAAATCCTTCAACAAGAAAGAACGGTAAGTGTTGAATAAAACAGACATGTTATATAATAGAACGGGTGACACTCAGCCACCACTTAACTAAGTGCCACCGTTTCTCTCTGTGGGTGAAATGTACTATTCCAGGTGGGCTTTAACTGGTTGTTCATTTGACCTTGATCATTGGGTATCACTGTACACCAGGCACTGTTGGGGACAGGTACGGTCACTGTCCTTAAGGGCCATGTTGTCCAGCAGCACAGAAGCTGTTTGACTATATTTCTTTAATTAAAAGAGATGTACAAGTTGCTAACAGTGAATTTTGTCAGAAATGTCTCGGTATTCCAGTTACAGCTCTCGGAATTGGGCTGCCAGAACTGTTCATAGGTAGCCCATGACGTCGTGCGTTCAAGCGTCCCTCTAGCCAAGACAACATGGCACTCCTCGTGTGCTGCCTTAGCTTGGGCTGCTGTAACAAATCACCACAGACTGCACAGTTCATATAGCACACGTTTATTTCCCACAGTTCCAGAGGCTAGATCCATAGCCAGATCCTGGCAAGGACCCGTGGCCACAGGTGGCAGAGGGTGCTAGCCTCCTATGGCCTCTCTGCAGACACTAATCCCAATCATGAAGACACTGCCCGCTGACCTAATCATTCACCTGCTAATGCCATCGTGTTGGGATTCAGGTTTCAGTTCAGGGGTTTGGGGAGACACAAACATTCCCGCCATAACAAATACCACCCATCTCACCGGCAAATGTCATTGAACGATAGACAGTGTTTTAAAACCCTGCTCTGTGACCAGCACTCTTTAGGAATGAAGGGGCCCATGAAAGAGAATGTAAACACACAAACCCACGCAGACTCTGTGGCCCCTGCACTTGGGGGAACCTCAGAGGTTTGGAAAAGTGAAGTGCAGGCAGGGGAGGCTGCAGGGGCCAGAATGACAGTGAAGGCTTCCAGAAGTGTCCTGTGCTCACTTTCTACTGCTGCCCAGACTCAGTGGCAGTCCCAGCTGGACCTCAGTGTGATGCTGGTTGGAAACAGGGGACCCCGCAGAGGATGGGAGCCCCATGCAGCCAGTTATAGAGCATGGGCAGCACGTGTGTGGGGTGGTGGCTGAGCAAGGCTCCTACCTGCAGGGTGTACACCCCAGAAGGGCCCCCTCGGCTGCAGGAGCCTGCTGGACAGCAACCTGCCCCAGCACACAGCAACACCTCTGTGAATGGATAGCTTAGTTCCGCTGTGGGCACAGAGAGCAGAGAATGGGAGGGATAGCACTGGGACCTCAGAACCATGTACACAGAGGAGGCCTTGGAAAGAGAAGGAGAAGGCACACCCCAACAACGCTGTAGCTCTTCATCTAGTTTGTTGGAATTGTCCCTCCCTACCCCATTGTTAGGGAGGTTTTTCAAAAGGCCTGTCACCCCAGCACTCTGGGAATCTGAGGCAGGAGGACCACAAAGTCAAGGCCAGCTTCAACTTAGTGATTTAGCTAGACCCTGTCTCAAAAGCAAAACTAAAAATAAAGGCCAAGGAAATTCCAAAGAAATCATCTCAAATAAAATAGATATCCTCTGGACTGGGGTAGTCATATGTCCCCTTGCACAGAAGGGGACAGCAGTGTGGAGAACACAGGGAGGGAGGGCTTCTTGCTCTGACACCTCTTGTTGTTCCTTATGGGGCTGTAGCGTGTCCTGAAGTGCCCTATGCCCCTCATGTTCGTGGTTGGCTCTGGCCCTGACATTTCTGACACGACTAATCGTTTTTGATTCAGGCCTGATGAGATCCACACATGATACAGTTTTCACTTTCAGGGACCAGAAAATATGGTAGAAGTATGTTTGCTTCATTAAAGTATTCATAAAGGATATTATCACTGGACTCAGCTATTCAGAATGGCCCCAGCCTGTAACCCCAAGAGTAATACATTTTAGTCCTATATTCAGTCCCAGCCCCTCCCTGGTGGCCAGAGCACACAGAATTACAGAAAGATGTCAGCATCATTTGGAATGAAATATGGACAGAAAGTTGGAGGCCTCAACAGTACAACTAGGAGTATGTCTAAAAGAATACTGACTTAGAGCAGTAACGTGACTGTGGCAGGGTTTGAATGCCAGAAAACACATTGCGTTTTACAGAAATAACCCACTGTGTACGTTATTTCTAGTGTGAAAATGATTCGCCTGTAAAGACAGCCCTGGCCAGCTCTCCTTCGCCTCAATTCACAAGATGCTCATTCTGGGAGCAGGAACTGGCCAAGAAGTACTCCTATGAGATGGTAGGTCTGACTGCTCAGGGCACTAAGGCCAGAGGATCACAGGATGGAGGCCAGCCAGAGTGACTTAGTGAGGCTCTGTCTGATTTGAAAAGGAGTGTTCCTCCCTTGGAATCGGGGCTGGGAGGCGCCCTGCAAGCCATTTAAAGGCTCTCTGGTGGCACAGTATTTAGATTTACAGTCTCTCGTCCAATGAAACCCCTTATTACAGCAGGGACAAACAGTTGAGGGGTGCCCTTTAGAATCAGTGGAAACAGAAGGTAACTGAGGGCAGTTTCTTTTAAGGTGGCCCAGTTGGTCGCAATGCCAGCAGAGAGCAGCAGTAGGCCAGGGTACAGTGGCCTGACTGTGGTAAGTCTTAAGCCCTGGCTGAAGCGCCACTGCCAAAGCGGAGGCCATTAAGGAGGCCTCAAACGTGGTTGTGCCAAGATCTTGGGCAGCTACAATCCATTCCTCTAAAGGTTTCTTTTTAACAGGCGCAACGGCAGCTTTATGTTCTTTGTTAAGACCTTCCCAGACTAGTTCTTTAATTAAAATGACCTGGGCAGTCTGATCAGTAATTTTGTTTTCAACTGCTTTGGTGACCCTATCCATAAACTGAGGGAGATCTACAGCCTTTTGTTTAGGCCTTGCAGAGACTGAGATCCACCCTCTACAGAAAGTTTGCGCCATGCCCTAAGGGCACACATGCGGACCTGGTCAAAGTAAGAACTTGTGCCCATTGTGGCTTGCATTTGGGGGTCACTGAAATGACCTTCACCCTGTAACACCTCCTTGCCCCAGAAGGGTGCATTGTTTATTTTATTTCTCTCAGCTTGTTGTTCACATTCATCATAGAAAAAGGCCTTCCATTTAAGATAGGTGGAAGGAGAAAGAGCCACTGGGCATAAGTCCTTCCAATCCTGACGGCAGTTTAATTCAATGGAAATAGATTCCAGCAGTTGTTCAGCAAATGCCCCTCTAGGGCCATCTTCCTTAACAGCCTTTTTAAAGTTTTTGAGAGTATCCAGATCGTGAGGATACCATTGTAAAGGCCTCTGTTGGGTGGGGTTTACATTCACTGGAAAGGCCTGGAGAGAAGGAGCCGAGGGCAAGTTCGGCCTGTTAGAATTACAAAGGCTTGCTGCAGGGTGCAGGTAGGAGTCTGGAGCTCAGGAAATGAATGCGGCTGAGGGGGGAGCGGGGTCAATGCTGAGGCTCTCAGGCCCTGAAGACCCCAACAAACAAGGTATCAGGATACCTTGGAGGAAACCTGCCTACCCATGGCCCTGCCACTATCCTGTCAGAATTGCCCAAGGGCAGCCTCCGAGGGCCTCAGCGAGGCCTGTGGGGACCTCTTCACTATAGAAGTGGCCAGAAAACTTCAGTCACTGACCATCCTCCGGGTCCCTCCTAGGTGGCCTTCCTGGCTGATGAATACAGCAACTACTGTCAAGTCATCTTGCAAAGTGCGAGGAACCAAGAGCTTGAGAGGGTAGGTTGGGGGCTGCGGAGCCCAAGCACCTGGGACAGGATCATTAACCACCGATTGCTGTCCCACCTCACCCCGCCCGCGGGGATTGCGAGAGGCTGTGCTGACTGGCATCTTCAATGGGTGCAGATACTCAGCTTGGTCACCCGCAAATTCTCCAGGGTGCTCATGGGGGGGACACTGGTTTTTCTTTAACCTTCCGATTCAAAGGCCAGCTGAGTTTGAATACGATGTTCTTACGATAGTCATCCTGGAGCCCCCACCCAGGCCAGAGTTGGCACACAGTAATGGGAAATGAAGGAGGACTTCGAAGCGGGTGATTTGACACGGATTTTGTTCTAGAATTGGCCTTGTAGCACTGGGGGTGTGGCTCAAAGGGCAGAGCATCCACCTAGCACATGTAAGGCCATGGGTTCAGTCTCAAGCACAGAAACAAACAGAAACGTGGACTTGGCTGTGAAGAACATAAATTAATCTTTTAACTGTAAGAGGAGAATCGAGGGAAACAAGTGCACGTTCAAGTATGTGTTGGATACTTGTGATGCATCAGAATAGCCGAGCCAGTGGAAATCCCCAAAGGGCAGGAGCCTGTGCCAGCCAGGAGCTCAGACTGGACACCTGGCTGGAGAAGGGAATCTGGAAAGCCACACAGAGGGAACAAAGCCCGGAAGGAAGCTGCCATTCTGTTCCTTCCTAAGTCCCTAGAGAAGGCTCTTCTACAGTGTCCCATCATCCCGTGCTTACAAGTCCTTAGGTGACTTCCAGCTCCATGCAGAAAGGTGACCAAGCCTGCCAGGATGGCCATACCCACCTGTACTCCCAGCACTCTGGGAGGCTGAGGCAGGGTGGTGGGACATCCCAGCCCAGCCTGGGCAACTTAGCAACTGGTGAGAACTTGTCTTAAAATAAAAAATGTTGGGGCTGGAGGAATGATTCAGCGGTTAAAGCGCTTGCATAGCAAGCGCTAAGTACCCTAGTTCGATTCCCCAGCACCATATAAACTGGGCGTGGTGGTGCACACCTGTAATCCCAGCACTCGGGAGCAGAGGCAGGAGGATTGCCATGAGTCCAAGGTCAGCCTGGGCTCCAGAGTGAGTTCAGGACCAGCCTGGACCACAGAGTGAGACCCTGTCTCAAAAAAAAAAAAAAAAATGTCTGGGGATATAGTTTAGTGTGAAAGATCTGGGTTCAATCTGCAATAATGAAAAAAAAAAAAGAAAGGAAAAAGAAAAGGAGAGAGATCAAGGCAGACTGTTAGTCGGTCAATGTAGTCTCAACTCTTAAACCAGACCCATGGCTCAGGCCTCGGCTTGTCAACCAGAGCCCCCTTGTGGTCAGGCTTCCAATTGGCATTACATCCTCAAGCAAAAAACATCCCACATCGTCTTCAGCACATGTCCCTTGGCTTCTTCAAATTCCAGCTTGGAAATTGAGTGGGCAAAGTTCCACTTTCACCAGAATAAAATCCACCCGGGGGTCCTCCGGGGCTACCTAAGTATCTACGCGGAATTAATCTCACCAGGTGCCAGGTGAGTTTCCTGTCCTCCCCTGTGCTGCTTGACCTCAGGTGGAGAACTTCCTGACATCCTTCTGGAAGTCTCTGCAGCAGGACACAGTCTTGTTCATGGCCTTGCCAGATGTGCATCAGCTCTTGAAGTGCTATGACGTTCAGCTGTACAAGGTAGGAAGGTCCTTTCCGGAAATTGGTGCCACGTGCTGGAGTCAGACCCGCAGCCCCACTCGACCCCAGTGGCCATGGGCGGTGGTCCCGTAGGAGGAGCTGGTGTGTGATGGGCCACGAGCCCTTTGATCTGTCCCAAAACTCAGTTTTCCTCTTGGGACATGCTATACTTTAAGGGTTGGGTGTACGGCATTTCTGTGGTAAAAATGTGTGTTCCTTCTGCCAGCCTCAAACCTTCTGTTGTTTCCAGGGAGTACTTCTAGGTCTCAGTTTCTGACACAGAGGTGGAATATTAGAGGCTGGATTCAGTCCTTAAACATGTTTGGTTTGACCGCCTACTTCTAGCACCATGATATTTATTAAATTTTTGAATCAAACCTGAGGCTGTAGCTCAGCGACAAAGCTCCTGTCTAGTATGTGGGTTCAATTCCCAGTACTTTAAAAAAATCAGATACCAATATTTGAAAAAATTTCGAGCTCTGGCCATACCAGCTGGACACCATAAGAAGTCACTGGCCTTGGGCCAGTTCCCTCAGACTCTGATGACAGCCCTATCCCTCTGCCCTTGGGAACTCTGGACAATGGTAACTAACAGACCCCACAGTAGTGACCATTGCAGCATCCTGACCTTTCCACCGTAGGGACTCGAGGACATCCTTCTGCGTGACTTCCTGGACGATGTTTCTATCCAGTACCTAAAGTCGGTCCGGTTATTTAGCAAGAAGTTTAAGCTGTGGCTTCTCCACGCTCTGGAAGGTTTCCCGGACCTCTTACAGATCTCTAGGCTCAAAGGTAAGTTCCCACCCCAACCCCCCAAAAGAAAGTCTGTCTGTGGTGCGAGGCATTGAGCGGGGCCTTGGCACCGACATATTGGGATTGTTATATTTTGAGGCAGGGTCTCACTGAGCCACTAAGTTGCCCAGGCCGGGCTCTAATTGCCACCCTCCTGGTTCAGCCTTCCAGAGTGCTGGGATCACAGATATGTACCATCCCAGATGGCTTCCCAAACGAATTCTGTAAGATGAATAATGGAAGGTTTAGAGTGGGGGTACTGCTGGGCACAGCTGCCCCCTCGTCCCACGAGGCAAGGCAGCCTAGACACCTAGCAGCTGAGGGCTCTGACCCTCCCTGTAGTGCCAGGGGATGCTGGCTGATGTGCCCACAACCTTCTTCCCCGTCCCTTGATACATAAGCACAGGGGCTTTTAAAGGGCCCATGGGCTAGAGAGGAAAGACAAGTGCCTCCAGCCTGTCACTTGTCACTGGGTGGGCCCTTGTGGCTCCATGCAAAGAATGTTGCTTCCTGCTTGGAAACCTTTCTGCCTGCCACCTTAGCTCCCTCTCACCCAAGGGTTTTTGCACCTTGTGACCTCACACCTGAAGCTCGCTCTATTGACTTTCTAGAAGCTTCTCCCCTCTGGCTGCTAGATTGGAGTCTCTGAGTATAGGTAAAGCACTCCTAGTCAGATCTTCCAAGATCCCAAAGGCTCCAAGACCCCATACACCTGGAGCACCAACACGGTGCCACAAGGGGAAGTTCTGCACCTGGGCTCAGGTGATGATGCATCACAGTCAAAACTCAGGGGCGCCAAACGCATCCTGGGAGATACTCAGGCCGCGTGCACCAGGGGCGTGGGGGCCTCACTGGAGCTCATGTTTAGACTTGGGTCCCACCCCCAGGACAGCGCAAACGGGCAAAGGTGTCAGACCCAAAAACTTCACGAATCCAAAGCACTTCTGGTCCCAGGGCTTTTATGTCTTGTTTTGTGTTACTTAGTTTTGTTGTCTTAGGTTTTTTTTTTAAGTTTTTGTTTGTTTATTTTTTACTGGAGCTTGAACTCAGGGACTTTACCCTGAACTATATCATCAGTCTCTTCTTTTTAATTTTTACTTTGAGCAGGATATCACTATGTCACTAGTTGCCCGCTCTGGGCTCGAACTCATGGTCCTCCTGCCTCCTCTGTCCCCAGTTTCGGCAGCCCCGCCCCCTCCCCCCAGGAAGACCCTGGAACTGTCCATCTGTTCCTCCTCCAGCGGCCCCGCTGCCCACCCAGTCACTCTCTTTCACATCGTGTGTGTACAGAACCTCTCACCATTTGGCCACTGGCCGTGTGCTTGTCTTGGTCTGTCCAGGGACATCGGCACTCACTGCCCGCCCCCAGGAGACCCTTGCCCCTGCTATTCCTGCTGTTCTTTCTGCCTATCCTGTTTCCATCCCTACTCCCCTGCATGACTCCTACCTACATGCCAAAGCCCAGATTAAATGTCCTCCCCTCAGTGAAGCCCTCAAGGACCGATCCTTCTTCCAAGTAGGGCTCTCCATGCTCGGAAGCCCTCACTAATTTGTCCCCTGTGCCCACTATTGGGATGTCCTTGGCATGCCTTGGGACCCCTCCTCCAGAGAGTGTGCACCTTGACAGGGGGCAACTGTCCTCTCATTAGGTCAGCAGGTGTCTCGGGCCAGCGCTGGACAAGCATCCTCCAAAATTGCTGTCAGATAAAGGAGTGAACACAGTCACAGCCACCCACCTCTTGGCGTATTTTCTTTTCACCCTTTTCCATTCAGCTATTTTTTAAGGCAACGACAAAGCTGGGGTGCCCAGGAACCTGGACAAAAATTCTGAATGCCTTGGCGCACCTGTCTGAGTCAGCTGAGGCAGCCAGGATAACACACCACACGCAGGTGGCTTATTACAGTCTTGCCCCTGACAGTCCCAAAGGCCAGGAGTTCACCATCAAGGTGTTGGCAGAGTTGGTGTCCAGGGGCGGCTCTCTTCCTGGTCCCTGGACCCTAGACAGCTGTCTCTTGGCTTTGTCTGGACAGGGCAACAGGGCCTCTAGCAGCTTCTTTTATAAGAAGGTTTGGTGGCATGGGCCTATAATCCCAGCATTCCGAGAGGCTGAAGCAGGAAACTTGTAAATTGATGTCCAGCCTGGGTAATTTAGGGACTTAGGGATACTGTCTCAAAATCAGAAATAAAATGGACTGGGAATGTGCAAAGGCCTAGGTATAATCCCCAGTAACAGGGTGGGGCAGGGGAGAGCCCAGGACTAATCCCAGCAGGAGGGATCCAGCCTTGTGACTCAGTCACCTCCCAAAGTCCCACCTGTCACCACTGAGGGTGAAACTCCCACATCTGAAGACATGGGACACAAAAGCTCAGACAGCAGCAGTCTGTGCGTCAGCTTCTGGGATGACACAGCTTTCTGGGACACGGGGACACTTCAGTCACGTTACTCCTGCCAGAGTCTCCCAGATGCTGGGGACAGGGCCTGAAGACAGGAAGGTGGGACATGGCTCCCTGCTTGGCCACGGCAGCCTCCACCACCTCCCCACCCCCACATCGCCCGGCAGCTGGGCACAGCGTGAGTAACATCATGTTTACCTTTCTCCACAGAAGTCAGCGTGTTCACCCAGAGGCTCAAAAGGAAGACGTACCTGTCCAACATGGCGAAGGCAGGTGCAACCCCTGGGCAGCAGGAGCGGGACAGCGTGCTGAAGGTCCAAGCAAAAGCCCGAGTCTCCCCTCACAGAACTGGTCCCTGCCTGTCCGGTGGTAACTGTCACCCACCCGCAGGGTGGAAGGCCGTAGAGGGCCTCAGGCACCCACGATGTTCTGCAAGAAGCCCGTCCCCTTTCTGCATGCACAAAGGCCCCAGTCATTTGGGTCCCCTGGGCAGAAGACCAAGCAGGTCAGCACCGGGAGGGTGTTGGAGGAGCCCCAAAGTGCTGACCTGGGCCAGGGTGCCAGAAGTGAAAAGCATCACAGCTGACCCTGAGATAGGCAGACACGCGCTTTTCCCCAGGTATGGCCCTGGGGACTTAGTGTGTCCTTGCTGTGACCTCGTCCCATGGCAACTGTATGGCTTTTGCACTAGAGGATGATCCAGAGGATCAAAGAAATATGACACAGTCAGACCCCTCATCTGCAGGTTCCATAAGCCCAGATTCTAGTTGTACAGGTTCAACCACCGCAGGCCCAGTGCACTCCGGGGCCTCCAGTGGACACGTTGCACTGAAATTGTACAGACTTTTGTCCATGACATGCAGTGACGAGGCATCAGGGGTTCTAGTGTCTAGACACGATTTATAGTGCGTGGGAGTATACGTAGGTCCTACATAAACACAAAACCATTCATGTAAGGGACCAGAGCATCCACAGGTGTGGGCACCCATGGGAGAACCAATCTCCCAGTGGATACCAGGGGACAACTGGGTAGTGCCCCACCTGGCATGTGGGCCACCCTGGGTCTGCCCTGAAGTCCTGTGGCAGCAGATCAGGACCACGTGGATTGTCACTCTGCTCCACGTCCCTCTAGCTGAGCTCAGTGAGTCTTCCAGAGAACCCACCCTACCCTGCCAGCACAAACCCCTCCCTAGACTGCGCCTGTCCGGGGAGTCCCCTGGGCCATTTTGCGGGCCTGTCACGTCTGTGATTGGGCCAATCTCTATCAAGTCTTACCTCCAGAAGAGCCACAGTGTGGGTCCCAGAACCAGCCTTGCCCCAAGCCTTCTCCTTATTCTTTTGAACCCTTGGAAATGTTCCCTCACACCAAAGTCCCACCATCATGAACTGGAAGTGGGGACAGTGTGAGAACAGCTATGTTCCTCCCTCTCGGTTCTGAATGGCAGAGATTAGGACAGCCCCACCACTTGGCAGCCAAGGGAATCAGCCGCATCACTTAGGAAAAAAAAAAAAAATCAATGTTTAAGGTAGTATCCAAATCTATGTTACTTTTTCCAGAATAACAACAAAACAGGTGGCAAGCAGGGGGCATGGGGAGGGGCCACGGCATGGTTTAACGGCTCCCTTTCCTTTGTCTCTAGTCCATGAGGACCGTGCTGAGAAACCCCCACAGGGTCGGCCTCCTGAAGGAGGACCTCCACACCGTCGTCCACCAAGGTGCCCTGGCGCTCTCCCAGACTGCCGTGCCGAAGGACCCATGCCACGCAGAGGACCAGGAGAGCCCCCCAGAGACCAAGTGTAATTTCCCGGTGCCTTTCTCTCCTTCCCAGAGTATTGGGAGGGGTGGGCCAGATGGCTGCCTAGGGGGCTACTCCTCTCCAGGGCTGTGCACGTGTGTGTCTTCCCATGGGCTTAGTGGACGTCCCGAGGGCCTGGACCCCATGGCTCTGAGCATCCAGGACTTTCTGAGTGTGAGATGGGATGGCTGAGTAAATGCACAACCATACGAGAGCTTGACATACTCCTTTCTGGGGTGACTCCCTTGTGTTCCACATTCACCTGTGAATGCACAGATGTGGGTGCCTTTTGCATCAGGTCAGGACTGGACAGGGCTGGCCCTGGGACTGTCCAGGTTCTGTTGTCGCCCTCTTAACATGATGGAGTGTTGATCTTCACCACGCACAGTTGAATAGTGGCACTTTTTACCACATTGCCTTGCCTTGCAAAGAAGCCACCTGCTACCCAGTCATTCTAATTATTTTAAGCAACAACAACAAAAAGTGTCCTGTGGACTGCAGGTGGGGACATTACATCTCTGGGGATGAATGTAGTGAGAACCTTCTGGGTGGTCAGGGGCATGTCCTAGGGGCTGTGAATGGTTATGACCCCCCCCAGGTTAGGGACTGTGGCCTTCAAATGAGTCATCAGGAAAGGGTCATGAGTACCAGGTCCTCCAGCAACGTCCTTTAGAGTATCCTTCTGTGGCCATAACCTCCTTCCTGGTCCAGGCAGTTGGGGACAGAGCAGCTGGCCTCATCCCTGTAAGCTCCTGTGGGGTGTCACCTGCATGCATCTTGTTCATCCTGAGCCTTGGTCACAAGCAGCATGATGCTGGCACACAGGAGCTCCTCTGTAGTTCACAACCAGGTGCCACGTGATTTCAGTGACACATGAAAGCACCACCATGGATTATCCAGTCCTCCTCCTTCAACCCTAAAATAGAGCTGACCCCGATAAGACTGTAACAAGTATTAAAATATTCAAATCTGAGGTGTGATCAGAATACTCTGCGAATGTTCCAGTATAAAAAGTTTATCACAATGAAAGACACATGACCTTTCTTCCCCTCAGAACTCTCCCTCTTGCTTCTAATACAGCGTTGTCCCATTGTCTGGCCCCTTTCTGCAGAGCTCTAGAAGTCCTCTTCCCTGGGGCCTTTACAAGTTGTGATAAGAAATATGGTGAGTCCCCCTGTCAAGTGCAATCCCATGGAAAAGCAGGCTCACAATCATGTGACCATGGGCCTCATCCAAATCTGGCACCGTGTGAATTCTGCCTCTTCTCCAAAGTCAAAATGACCATGAAAGGTCAATGTTTGGGATTGATTGAGGACATCAAGGCAGCCATGGCAGCACAACTAGAGATGCTCAGAAAGAGGACTTCCAGAACTGCTTCAGAACACGGCCAGAGCTGTGCATGAGTGTGTTCGGAGGGGTCTAATGGCAGTGCGTCCTTTGCCGTAACAATTTTTTAAATTTATGCATTAACTGTAACTGCCACCCATACTGATAGTTAATATTAGCCTCTGCCAACCTCCCCCTGCCATCCTGTCCCTTGACTGTATGTCCCCAAGCCAGATGCCTCCTTCGGTTCCCTTTCTAACCAGCCCAGTAACACAAGGGGAGCACTTGCCCTTGCTGGCCTCAGAGTTCCCAGCACTTCTGATTAACTTCTGATTATTGAACAGCTTAGACCTACAAAAGATGAGACAAAAGTGACAAAAGACAGAACAGGCCACACACTCCCTGCAGAATTTGTCTGTGAGTGCAGGTGCCCTTGCCAACCGGGGGGCAACAGCTGGCCGGTGGGTAGTTCCAGGGGTTCTCCAAGGCCTTGCCCTTACCTGGAGCACAGAGGACCTGCTGCTTCTACAGCCATCCAGCATTGTACACTTAACTTCTCGACAACTTCTGATTATTAGTAACCCAAATGGTTCCCTGTTCTTCCCCAGAAATCCCAGGTGGCTGCCTGTCCTCTGCTGTCCCCCAGCAAGCATCTAGGAAGCCCCGGGAAGGCATGAGGCTCTTAGGTGCCCACCAGAGTGCTATCACCTGCCAGGACTCCTACACTCCCACTGGCATTCTTGCATGTTGCCCAAAGGAGATTGAGAGCTCAGCAGGAGGGCAGTGTATCCAGATCCCCTCCTGGTACCTGGTGGGCACATGCCTCCAAGCCCAGTGGAGACCAGAATGGGCCTCAGCCTAGGCCACGGCAGCCTTCTCCCTTCTCTGAACTCTGCTTGACACTCAGTGGCACTCAGGAAGGTGGTGGGAGGAGAAGCTCTTTCTCCTCCCCAGGTGCCACCTGTGCAGGTGGAGGACCCTGCACCTGATGTCCCACCCGCTCACTCAGGCACCACCTGATTAGCACATTACCCTGAGCAAGGCACTTAGCAGCTGCGCTGTCTTCCCCTCACTTAAATGGCATTCATACACCAGCCCTTTTGGGGAAATGCCAAGGAGTGGTGAGATCATGTCTGTGCTGGGCGTGAGCTCAGCCAGCAGCAGGCTCTGTGTAGTCACAGGCTGTACCTGCTGGTTCTAGCCATTGCCTTCCGTATCTTCAAGTGGCAGAGCTGTGATGGCAGGACCATATACTGGATGGCTGCAGAGGCCATAGGTCCTCTGTGCTCCAGATAAGGTGAAGTGTTGGGGAAATCTACCCTACTGGCCAGCTGTTGTCCCCCAGGTTGGCAAGGACACCAGTACACATACAGAGATTCAGCAGGGAGTATGCAGTGTGCTTATTTTGTCTTATCTTTTGTAGGTCTAAGCTGTTTAATTTCTTTGCTGGGGACATCAACAGATCTCAGCGTGTTCCTGAATTATCTGTCTTCAAGTCTCCAAGCATCTGTCTTCCAGGTACAAAAACAGTGACATTGTAGAGGAAATTCTAGTTAAATTATAGCTCCATGAGCCTGTTACCAAGCCAGGTGACTCTGAACCAGGTCGTGGCAGAGGTGATAAGGGCAGGCCTTGTAAGGCCTCCGGGTCCCTTAGAACTGTCCTTGCCACCTGGGACGATTAGAAAGATGCTCCCAAGCTGTCACTCAGAGCAAGCGAGGTGGACCTCGGGGTTGGCACCGGGGATTAGGGTGTCATTTTCTTGGCAGGGCAGAGAATTGGGGAGGGGGTACAATATCCAAGTGAGTGCCTGTGGGGTGAGGTATACAGCTGAGGCATGGATGGGGGGTGGGTGTGTTCGGTTGTGAGTTTGGGTAAGTGTGAATATGGGGGAGGGTGCAGAGGTATGAGTGTGTGTGTGTGTGGTGACTGAATCACCTGAGGCTGTGGGGAGGAGGAGGAGGGTTCCGTCCATCTGGGGAGATCAGTGTCTGTTATGGATGTTGTACAGACAGCCCATATAGCAAGCATCTGGCTCGATTTCAAAAACGCAGAGATGGGCTGGGTGCGGCGCAGTGTGTACAGCCCTTGCCTATCACCAAGGCCCATCACCAGCACAGCAGCAAACAAGTATAAAAGAGCCCTCAAAGATGCCTGGGAGCTAGAGCTGGTGATGCAAGCCTGCAGTAGCAGAACTCTGGGAAGCTGAGGCAGGAGGATTTCAAGTTCAAACCCAGCCTGAAAAATAAAAAGGGGGAAGGGGACCTGGAGACCTAGGGGTGGGAGGACCATAGCTCAGTACAAAGCCTTGAATTCAGTCCCCAGTACACTAATGGAAGGAGATGGGTGGATTTGGTCTTTCTGTCAGCTGTGTGTGTGTGTGACTCGATGACGCCCAGAGACTTCACCCTGAGCTACATCCCTTGCCCATTTTTATTTTTAATTTTGAGACAGATTTATGCTGGGTTCAAAGTTGGCAATCCTCCTGCCTCAGCCTCCCAGAGTGCTGGGCTTACAGGCCTATGCCACCAGGCCCAGCTCAGCTGCATCTTGAGAGTCACTTCGATAGGGTCCTGGGCATGGTTTTCATCACAACCCACCCAAGAAGGTGGCTAGAGGAGTTGCAAGGTGCTGGCCCCTGCTTCTGTGGGTAGGGCAGACTCAGCCTGCCTGGTGGCGTGGTGCTCTCTGAGGGAGACCAGGGTGACGGGAAGACCTTGCACGAGGAGTGGGCCTCGCATGGAGATGTATCACAGTAAGCCAGGAAGACAGGCAGCCGCGAGCCTCAGGAGCAGAGGTGAGCTTGGAGGTGGCAGAGTCTGTTGAGGGAAGAGCGAGCCCCAGTCCGAAGGCAGACGGCCTGCTGAGACGGGGGTCACGGGCGGGGCCCAGGACAGGGCTGTGAGCACCCTCCTGATGGCTAGCCTCGTGTTTGCCACTCCCGTCCTGATCCGCCTGGCCTCACTCATCCCGATGTCTCTGGCAAGGAGAAGGGACTGAAATATTAACCAAGTCCCTAAGACTGTGGGGGCTTTAGGGTCTTCAGGAGGAGCTGGACAGCCGCCTGCAGCCCGCCAGAGGCAACTGGTTCCATTTCCTGCTTCTTAAAGAACAATCACTTCGGGTTTGGCTTTCGGGCCTCCTTTTAGCCCCAGATCAAGCTTATTTGTAACAACCATGAGTTGTTAATGGGGTGATCATTCATCTGAACCCCCTCTCTAGGAAGCACATCCAGGACCTCTGTTCCTTATTTTAGATAATCACTCAGCCCCACCCCCTTTAACCTGGCTGAGCCCTCCGACCCTGTAGCCGTTCTGCCAGCCCTGCACACACACCGTCTCTGGCACTGCATGTCCCAAGTCTCCACGTCAGTCTTGCAGCTGCACCAAGGGCGTGGTGGGAAAATGGTGCTTCTGTGAGCTCTCGCCTTTGAAGGGCTTGTTTCATAAAATAGCTTAGTTGATGAAGACAAACAAAAAACAAAACCAGACTATCATCAGTGAAACACTCAGACTGCCTCGACACAAGCCTGGGGTGACTCACGGGCTCAGTGTGAGTGTCTCGCTGTGGCTAGCAGGGAGGTGGCCTGCTCGGTCACCTTCTTGTCCCATGCAGCTCAGGCCCAAGAATAATTTATAAAAGGAGGAATAAGAAATGCCACGCGGCAGCAGATGGCTATGATTGCTGTCCAAACATTTGCGTGAGGGGTGGGGATCCTGCAGTGTGGCTCTGGTGCTGCTTTTCAAAAGTATCTGTTTTTTGTAGCTTCACTTTCTCTTTAAGTGAACCCTCCTCACTCACCAGCAATTGGGAGGGGCCCTCCCCAGGTCTCTTACCCAGACGGTAAGACACTGAAATAGGCCTGCTGGCACAGTCCTAAACTCCCAGGACCCTGGGAGGCTGAGGCAGAAAGATTGCACATTCAAGCCCAACCTGTGTAACTTAGTAAGACCCCCCCCCACCCCCATCTCAAAATCAAAAATAAAAAGTGGACTGGGGATGTGGCTTGGTGTGAAGGCCCTGGGCTCCACCCCCAGAACAAGAAAGGAAGACAGACAGACCACTGAAGGGCATCCACATCCACCCAAAGCCCAGGGCAACGCTGTAGTCTGCCAGGGCGGGGCCATGAGTGGCCGAGGTTAGCTTTACACAAATTCGTAAATGTTTTTAGAACACTGTAAGATGTTTTTGCAATTTTTCTTGTAATTCTATAGCGTTAACCGTATTTGATATTTGGTCTAAGACAATTCATCTCTACACTATGCCAGACAAACCCCCTTGGGCATCCCCAGGTTGGCCAGATCCGTGGCCCAGTAACACGCAGCCTGCCCTTCTTACCTCGAGTTGGAGGCAGTGGCTTTGCTCACCTAACTGGTCTCCTTCCCCTTTGTCACCACAAGAACCCTGTTCTCTCTCAGGCTGCTCCCGCAGAGCCTGCCCAGTGCTCCTTCTCACCTGCCTATGACAAGCCCAGGGGTTCCAGGAGTCCCCTTCCCCTGCAGCGGTCCTCAGTGGTGCCTCACAGGAGAAAACAGCGAGGCAAAGTGCATGTAACGGAGTTTACTGAGCAGGGCCATGCTCAGATCAGGGCCCAGACAATCTGCTACCCACCCCCAGGGGCAGTGTTTATAGACAAGAAAATCACCAAAGAAAGCAGAAATAAGAAACTTAAAGGGAATCAGCAGTTTCAGAGTTACTTTCTTTGTTAAAGTTAAAGCAGAAGGGACTTTCTTACCGTGATGGGGAAAAGCTGCCCTGTCAAAAGATGTGGCCTCCTCTCTCTCTCTCTCTCTCTCTCTCTCTCTCTCTCTCTCTCTCTCTCTCTTTATCTTTCTGTATCTCTCAATATCTCTCTCCTGATTTCTCAGAAAGGCAGACAAACAGCACGTAGCTGTGGCCTAGTGACACAAAACCTTTGCCTGAGTGACTGTCACCTACCAGTTGAGGGTGTATTTGCTTAATTCAGACAGAAATCATGAGTCAACAAAGTGTAGCCCCGTAGCAGCCCTGAGGCCCCTAGTCAGCACCCCTGAACACTGGGTGTGTCAGCCTACACTGCTCATCACTGGTGTCCCGCTCAGCCAACTTCCACTGTGCGACACCAGCTTGTATCTGATTCCACCACCAGCCCTGTCAGTTGCTGGCCTTTATCTGTAGCTGACTCCTCTGCAGCCCCTAGTATTTCTAGTTCTTTCCTTCTTTTAGTCATTTATGTATTTTTTGAGACAGGGTATCACTCTGTAGTCTAGGCTGGTCCTAAATTAACTGTCGCACCCAGGCCAGCCTTGAACTCATGGCAATCCTTCTGTCTCAGCCTCCCAAGTGTTAGGATTATAGGCATGTGCTACCATGCCTGGCTTATGTGGTGCTGGGGAATTGAACGCAGGGCTTTGAGATTTTGAGGCAAGCATTCTAACCACTGTGCTTTCCTCTAGTCCTAGTTCTTTCTTTTAAGGCGACTGCTCTGTCTGCACTACTCAGGATCCTGAGTAGATTTACTGGACCTTCCAAGCCTCGTTACCTGAGAAATACATCGCAAGGAAATTTACAGGACCCCCACCCCCTCAAAGCCAGGTCTTATGCAATCATGACCCACGCTGCAGCACAGGATCAGTACACGGGGGAGCCCTCCTAGACCACCCAATGAGCACAGGGGGCTGCTCCTTAAAGAGCCATGCAGGCCTGTGATGAGTCCAAATTCAGCCTGCTGATTAGTCACCCTTTATTTCTGCTATGGAGTGCCCGTTAGCCGTGATAATGGCAGCTGTCATGGCGGCTGATGGCATGTTTGATTGGCAGGTGTCATGTCTAAGCAGAAAAATGCCCAGAGTGGGGAAGGGGTGCTTACTGGAGTTTGCAGTATAGGGGAGGTTAGGCCTGTTAACTTGGGCCCAGGTTGCACTCTCCATGGTTTTAGTCATGTCAAGGTAGTTCCACCTCCGCTACTTTGAGGAGGGGACAGGAATATGTGTGTGGGCACTGTGTTTGACACCCAAGCTTCTCTTCCTGTTACCCAGCCCGGGGAGTGGCCAAGGGGAACTCAACAGGGGGCCCAGGGCGGTGGTGAGGGAGCAGGAGTGGGAGGGAAATGGCATTCGTAGCCACACAGTGAGGGTTCCAGGGGAGCCAGAGTGAGGGAGTCTGTCTCCACCACATTTTGTTTTGATCTGTTCTGGCCCAGTATAAGAGCTCAGCCCAAATCATTCAACTCCACAGAATGGATTTAACACCTTCCACATATAACCTCTTTCTAAAAACATTGTGTGAGGATGGGGGAAGAAGAAGCTGGCCCGTTCCCACCTCCCAGCTTCCCTCTCCCCACTTCCTAGGAGCCATTCCCAGGGGGACAGCGTGGTGCCAAGAATAGCCCCATGACAGTTGCATCCTTCCCTCCCTCACCACTCCATCGTCCTCCTCTCCCTGGGTCTTTTAAAACTGTCTGTACACACTAAATGACTAAATGTGTATATTTGAAAACGTGCAGTTCTTCTTAATTTAAGCATAAACCCTGGCTTTTTTTTCCTAATGCCCCAAAATATGTATAACAGCCAAGCAGAAGCAAAGAAGAGTTTACCAGACTGGCCGCCGGCTTCCAGCTCAGGTGGAATTTCCTTCTCACGGCAGTGAGCAAAGCCATGACCCTCTGCCACAGGCCGAGCTTCGGTGAGTTGGGTGCGGACACGCTCAGTGCTCTGCCCTGTAAATGTGGGTGTCTGTACGAGGTGAAATGACACATACATGGGGATAGCTGCTGCACAGCGCTGTCCAGCGGAACGACAGGCTCACAAAAACATGGCGGTGTGTCTTTGTCCACCTCAGTCACCAGATCTGGCATGAGGGGACCTCTGGCTTTCCCCCCAACGAATGGCCATGAAAGATTAATATTTTGAATTGATTCAGGACATTGAGACAGCCAGGAGAGCACAACACGAGACTCTTACATAAGAGGACTTCCAGAGCTGTGGCAGCAGGTGGCGGGAAGCTGGGAAGTGAGGCAGAGTATTTTAAGGGCTAAGCAAGGCCATCTATCTGTCTTTTACTACAATAGCTGTTTTTAAATTTAAATATTTGCCGTGATTTCAGTCACACCTCATTTGCAATCCTAGGCCCAGGGGTACTGTTTGGTAGAGCACCTGCTCAGTGTGCCTGACCCTGTGATTGAGCGCCAAGACTGCAGCAGATATACAACTCAATAAATACCCTAAGTATTTTATGTATTGGTGTGTAGAATCCATTCGTTTTCTTTTAACCAATTTAGATAACATACAACATGAACAGAACACCATGAAAAAACAGTGCATCTTGTTATTCATGACCATGTAATAGTCCACCCAACAATGGACTGTGCGTCTCTGTCTTGGTCCACTGTAGTTAGACAGGTCGGGCGTCTTCCTTTGGCTTTCAAATTATAAGCTTAGTAATGTTTTGAGAGAAGTGTGAACGGGGACAACAGAGATGGAGAGAAAGATGAGGCCTTTGTCACACCCTTACTTAACTTTTTTCCCATTTTATTGATATACATGAGTGCAAGACACAAAGTTCACACTGATCTTGAGCATTCTGTACACATACATATCGTGGCAAAGTTACAAATCCTTCCCTCTCTCTTCTCTTTGCATCCCATTTTACAAATGCACTAGTCGGGGTTTTCCTTCCTCTGCTGAGGAAAGTTGTGTGTTTGCTGAAGATGCAGTGTCCAAGGCTCCTCGCCCCATCCCCTGGGTTGGTGGTAGGAATAGGAGCCGGGAGCCCCATGGACGGTGCTGGTTTTACCCAGGATTCCTTGCCTCTCTGCCTGCCTTCCACCTACCTAACCTACTAGTTTCTGGTTGTTATTGGAACGTTGCAGGTTCCTGGCATCTGTTCCATCTGCTGCTTATGGAATACGTGAACCACATATTTCAGTCATGTGTAGAGGAAGAGGAGAAAGAAGAGGACTCAGGGAACCCCAAAAACGTGCTGCCTAATGACCAGCCCCTCCTCCAGCCAGTCCAGACCCTGTTCCACCCTCTGGCCTCCTCGCAAGCTCAGGAGTACATGAATCTGAGTGTGGAGCCACCCCAGGTGATGCTGGGCCACGTGGGTCAGCGCTGCCTTCCTGTGGACATCAGCAACTTGGTCCTCTGGGTTCTGGGCTTCCAGGTGGACACTGCCACAGGCAATAAGGTACGTGCGCGTGCACACACACGCGCGCACACACACACACACACACACACACACGCACACACACACACACACACACACAGTTGTTTCCAGGGAAATAACTACAAGATGGTTAGGAAACCTGTAGAGATCACAGGATCCAAACACTGAAAAAGATTCAAACATCCTTTTTACCTGTGGATCATTTTGGCAGGGGTGGCTACGGGATCATACCTGCCAATCTCTGGTCAGCTCAGGCCGGGGATGGTTAGGAATACGGGATGTGCGGACGGCATGCCCTGCCTGCCCAGGCTTTACCCAGCACTCTAGGCTACCTGAGCCATACCGCCCCCCTAGCCACTAAGCTGAAACATGGAACAAAAATGCTGAAGCATTGACTAGGACGAATTGGGAAAAGCCTGAAGTGGCGGCATATCTTAAAGGACACAAAAATAAGAATTTCTAGTTATATACCACCTACTCTGTACCCCTGCATGTCCATTATCTTGAAATTGCACAACGCTGTAGTACTGGTCCAGGCTACCTGGAAGATGGGCAGGGAGCAGGGAGTGAAGCCCCACCTCCTGCCAACATGCTCCTCCTATCAGGTTCTAATGTCGCTGCTGATTGACAAGAGGCAGAGCTTCGCCCCTGCTGCCCTTCAGGTGGGCTGTCCTCCAACAACTCAGTGCTTAACAAGAGCCCACTCCACAACCCCATCCTTGAGAGAACAGTCTTCAACTAAGCCTGTCCCTGGCGTCACCGAGGTTGGGGACCACTGCTGTAGAGTGTCTGCCCTCATCACTGTCACAGGACAAAAGGAGGAGAGGAGGGCTCAGAGGAGCCAAGCCGTTTACATAGTCACACAGCAAGTAAGCTCAGAAAGTGAGGGAACGGAGATCGGAGGCCTGGCCCCCTTGATCTCAACCCAACCTCAATGCACAGCAGTGGATGAGAGGAGAGTAGTCCCCGCCTGAGGAGAACACCAAGGTGTGCAGAGAGGCAGAGACAGGGATGCAGTGGGGGGAAGCCCTGGACAGGAAGCTGCTGAAATGCCTCCACTGAGGACCAGAGGAGGGGCTGGGTCGGGAAAATGGTGACAGCCGGTGTTCTGCGACAAATTGCGCACATGTCTATAGACAGCTGATGTTCAGCCACTATTCACAGTCTTATTCCGGGGCCCCCAAGCTCCCCTTTGGAATCGCTGGGTTGAGATCTGTAGGAGACCCTAGAAGCAAGTGCACTCCCCTCATGCAGGTGTTCAGCGGCCGGCCATGGCAGCGTATCCTAGCTTAAAACTGTTCATACTCTCCAGGCCTCAAAATAATCACCACCTTCCCAGAACCTTTCCTTCCTGAACGATTTTTCTGAGTTTCCCAAACTGAGGCAGTCCAGCAGGCACTGCCACTGAATACTGCTGGGGTGAGGTTGCACCTGAGGCAGACCCCACAAACAGGAGCCAGGGAAGCGCATCTCCCATGCTGACAGGTTTCCTCTATTTGGTCTCCACTTTTTTACCTTTGGACTATAAACTCGTCCATCCAGCTGCATCCAGTGTCCTCTAGGCACGAGATCCAGGTGGTGGTGTTGCTCGCCCTTCAACAGCCAATACGCAAGAGATGAGAGTTGGTAGAAAGGAATCAGGTTTATTCAAGGGCCAGCCATGGAGAGCTGCATCCTTGGGTGTGAAGGGCTTCTGTAGGAAGGGAAAGGCCTAGGGCAGGAAGCCTGGGTGCTGACTGAGATCTTCTACCTCCGGAGCACATGTCTCCTTTGTTCTTTTCAGAGCATCACAATGGACTGGGGCAGGCTCCTCTCACTCTGTTTGAAGAGACATAGTACTATTTTGCAAGTTAAATCTCATGGCAACTTACATTCTGGGTTAGTTGATGCAGAGAAATAGTTCTATACATGTAAAGAAAAATTATTCAGCAGATAACATCATAACCATTTAGGTAGGTAGGCCTTCTGTCTGAAAACTTCAGGGGCGAGAGGGTTCTAATTAAACTGATGTAGCAGGACTCTCACTGAAGACAAGACAAGGGTGAGGAGATACCGCCTGGAGGCTGGTGAACGGGGGAGCTGTGTCAGATAGCAATGGTGATCAGATACCAGAGGTGGAAGGTCCAAGCTACACTGACTCAACAGGGCTGATTGTCAAAACTGGCTGTTAAAGCAGCGCACAGATGGGCCTTAGAGAAAGCTCAGGGGCCAGACTGAGTTTGGCCAATTAGAGAAGCTTTGTTCTGTGTTATATATTCCTTAGCCAGCAGGGTGACTTGGGTCAACTTTGACCTCATCAGCCACAGTTAGAAGGGGGTAGAGAGCAGCAGGCACTTATGGGCTCCTTGGATGAGCCATTTTCACATCACATTTCATCCCAGTGACATAGATGCCGTGCTTACCCCACTTCACAGATGGCATAACTGAGGCTCGTGGAGGGCACCTCACTAATAATTGAGAGATGATGTCTCCACACCCCTACAGATCTCCTCCCAAGGTTGTCCTTCCCAGTGACTTCTCTATCACATTTAATTCCAAAAATCAGTGACTGAGGAGGGAAATCAAAATATCTTTATGTCCATAAGTAGTCAATTCTCACACATAAATTCCTGGGCCCAAATTCCACTTCTTCCACATGCTAGCTGGGCATGATGTTCAACTCGTGAGGATAATATCTGATTCCGTAAGGCTGCTATGAAGTTTAAATAGATAAATCCTTGTAAGCTATTTTGGGAGGCTGGAGGAATGGCACAGTGGTTAAAACACTTGCCTTGCAAGAGTAAGGCCATAAATTTGATTCCCCAGTACCACATAAACTGGCCATGGCAGCACATACCTGTAATCCCAGCACTCGGAGACTGTAGCAGGAGGATTTCAGTATCCAAGGCCAGCCTGGGCTCCATAGTGAGTTCAGGACCAACCTGGGCTGCAGAGCAAGACCTTGTCTCAAAATATATGTATATAAAAATTTAAAAATAAGTTATTTGGAAAAAAATCCATAGAGCCTAAGAAGTCCCCAATCCTCATTTCTCCAGTAAACTCCCCTCCGCCCCCCAGTCTCAGCCTCTTTCCCATTCCAACGAGGCCTGGCCCATCTGTAATTGGTGGAAACAACACAGAAGACATTGACTGCTTACCTGAACTACACAATAAAACAATACAGGCAAACAGACTACAGATAACACAAGGTGATATGCATTACAGATTAATTAAACCCACCTCTGTTCCTTCACACCTGCTGAATTAACTATGATGACTTAAAACACACTCATCCCACAAAAGCTACACTCCTCCAATTTCCACGTCACTCACTTACCATTCAGCGCTTGTGCTCACCACATCAGAACCAAGCATGCCTTGCGCTCCCCATCTGCACTGTCTGCTGGAGACCACACCCCATCCCTCTGCTGCTCATCTGTAATGGCCTTCAGGCAATTAGTGCCACCCCACACCTACAGTGACACCCAAGTTAGCACTCCCCATCCCCTGCTTTCATTCTACCATGTGTTAGGATGCCAAGGCATGTTGAATAATTAAGTTATAAAAATGAATATTAAGAAATATTCTTTTTAAAGACAAGCTATGAGGGCTGGAGGAATGGCTCAGCGGTTAAAGCACTTGAGCAAGTGCTAAGTCAAGAGCAAAGTACCCGAGTTCGATTCCCAGCACCACATAAACTGGGCGTGGTGGCGCACGCCTGTAATCCCAGTACTCAGGAGGCTGAGAAAGGAGGATTGCCGTGAGTCCAAGGCCAGCCTGGGCTCTGAAGTGAATTCAGGACCAGCCTGGACCACAGAGTGAGACCCTGTCTCAAAAAATAATTAAAAAAAAATAAAGACAAGCTATGTGGTTTTCACCAGAGGTCATATACTCAAGATTAAAGCAGAGTCAAAATATTTCAAGAGAGGGAATGAGAAAGAGAGGGACAGAGAAGAATGATTCTAGCCTTGGGACTGAGATGAGGACAAATTTTTGAGGAAGAGCCAAGGTGTCTTTTCACTGAAGGGTTACGACGATTATTGCATTTGGAGAAACAGACGTGCATGGTGATGAATCTGGCATCTCCTATGATTTTGTGTCTGTCACTGTCCAGCTTATGGGGGGTTTATGGAGGAAATCAGACCAAGAGAATCCATTCCCATGGCTGTGAAGTAATCCCGTCCAAGGATTTACTTATCTTCAGAGTTCTCCCGGAGCTAAGGAAGAATGGCAGGTTGGCCCTGTCCCTTGCTCAGGCAGGAAACTAAACCAGAAGCTGTGACTCTCTAAATTCTGCTACTGCCCAGCTGAGTGCCCGGCAACACAGGCTCCCCGAGGCAGATGGATGGTGAAGGGCGAGTCAGGGTGCGAACAGGTGTCACGGGCCATGTCAACCCCGAGTTCTGATGAGAGTGGCCAGGCTGGTGTCCGTCCAGAGGGCAGCCACCATGATGGGCATAGTCTTAGTTACTTTCTCAGTGTAGTGAGCAGCTCTCCAGCCTTTGCCCTGTGCTTCCTCTGTTGCCAGCTGCTGGGAATGGACAGTGGTACAGACACTGTGGTTGTGATCTGGAGAACAGCCCCAAAGCTGTATGCATTTGGATGTGGTGGGATAACTGTGGAACTGTTGGAAGGTGGCAGATGCTTGGGGCTTGAAAGGATCATTTCAACTTGTCAAGACTGGGGGCCACCTAATGTGGATCTTTTGGGTGTGAGTTGTTGACTTGTGGGCCAAGAAGTAAGGGAGGGGTACCTACCTAGGTATGTGGGAACCAACCAGGCAGTTGGAACTAAGTAAAGGAAGGAAGAATACACATTGTAACAGCCCCTTCCTGGGTAGCTCTGGCCTTGCTTGAGTCTCCAGACATTGACTGGCTCCTGCCTGGCTTGGCTTTTATCTACAGTGCTATGAGCAGCGAGTGAGCCACTCTACAGCCGCTGCCATGTGCTCCCACTATGCCGCTGCCCATGAATGGACTGCATGAGACCCTCTGAAACTGTGGGATAAATATTTCCTCCCTTAAATTGTGGATGTTGGGTATTCTGTTACAGCAACGAGAATGTAACTAAGACAGGCACCATGGCCACATGACCCCTGCTGGTATTTCACAGCGCCCTCCTGATGGCCACAGCTCATCCATGTTTACCTTGTCTGCAAAGCAGGGGTGTGGGTTTTGCTCTCACAGTGTCTCGAGACTGTTTCTGGAAAATTGCTACCTTCCCCCCACCCTGGGTCTTCTTCTTGCAGAGGTCACCTGTCCCCTTCCCCTTCCCTCCTGCATCATCTCCCAATTGCCAGTCTTCCCTGATGCCCTCACTGGATTCGAGCATTCCCCTGGGACATCAGGGTCTCCCCTAGCAGGCACCAGTGCTCACACTTCCGAGTGGGTCCCTAGAGGGAGCAAGGCTGTGGCCAGTGAGTCCAGATGCAGTCTCTGCACCAGGGAATGATACAGCACAGCAGTGTTCAACCTTCTCGGCACCAGAGAACAGTTTCATGGAAGTCAGTTTTTCCACAGGGTTGTGGGGATGGCGCTGCCTCAGCTCACCTCAGATTGCCAGGCATTAGATTCTCATAAGGAGCACGCGGCCTAGGATTTAGTGCTGCTGCTGATCCCATAGGAGGGAGAGCTTGGTAGCTCCAGCCCTGGGTGGTTCTCACTCACTGGTACATGAACTACCTTGGTTCCCATCCCGGTTCCCTTGACAGGAGGGAGGATTCTGAATGCAAAACACAGCCAGCTGGGGGCCCCAGTATAACTTCCTCTCCTCTTTTAAACGTTTCTCCCTCACAGCTCATCCAGGTGTTGTTGGAAGACAAGGCCACAGACAACACCATCAAACTTGACCTTCCTGTTGGGGAAGAAGCCCTCATAACCCTAAGGGATGGACAGAAATTTGTGATCCACGTGGCCGATATACCCCAGAGCTCTGAAGATATTTTCTTCCCAGAGAGCAGTGCTGATGCAAAAGATGGTGATTTGCAGAGAGCGTGAAGACACTAACAGACGTGCTTCTTATAGATACGGTAACTGCTAAAGCTATTACATTGGTATTAAGCAGATTTTATGTATATAATAGACATAGCATTTTATGTGTACAGGTATTTCAAGGAGTTGGTTTTGATCAGACCATGAGCTGATTTAGAGACTTACTTTTTTGTGTCTGTGGCTTTTCTTTGGTGGTCTTTCCAAGTGCTTCTATTCTGGGATACACAGAGACTTTTGAGACATTCTACTGGGAGTAAGAAGCAGTTAATCCCTGGGAGAAAGACTGAGGTTGAGGAGTACATGCTGGGACACTGTAAAATACCAATGATAGCATTTTTCTTTTTAGCAATGACCCAGTCTAAACAAAATTCCTAGGAAGAGCCCCTCAGGCAGCGTGGAGCAGCAAAGCCTCCCTCTGATCCAGCCCCGGGCGGTTCTCACTCACTGGTAGGTGACCCTCCCAGTTCCGTGAATGGAGGGAGGATTCTGAATGCAAAAATGTCTGTGGCGAATGCAGTCGCCCAGCTTACATCACCTCTCATTAATGTTTTTGAAATCTTAAAAACGTTGAAACGAAGAACAGATCATTATTCCTCCATTTTTATGTAACCGACTAGGATATTTATGAGCAATTTAAAACTTCATGCTTCACATGATTTCTTGTATAAATGGAAAGAACAGAGACTGTTTTATTGATCTCACATTACACATGAAATTCACTAAACTCCACTTCTGTTCACATATGAGGTGAATTAGGTTTACCTACAAAGCCAATTTGATTTCCCGAAATGCTTAGAAATTCCAAGGAAACATAAGAAGTCTATGTCCTTAGAATCTTTAGAATTATTCATCTTTATGGCTTAAAAAAGCAATCACACCACAGAGCCCTTTGAGGTTCCTGTCCCTACGCTCTCGCTTCTCCAGCTCCCCTTTCTGGAAGTGGTTCTGGGTTGAAGGTAAGCAGGGGATGTTTGTCCTGTCCTTGCTCTTCAGTGATTCTGCCTGGCCCTTGTCCGCAGCATGGAAAGAGACGGTTGCTGGCCTGAGTCATGGAACAGACGCCCCAGTAGGATTTATAAATCTGGGAACAGTGAATTTTATTTGCATATTTTAGGGTGAACTCATTAGCTAAGAGCCAGCTGAGGACATTGCAGGGGAACCATCCCAGACGGTCCAGGCTTATCAAGGGAAGCAGTTTTAATTGTTCGTGTGTAGGGCTGGAAGTCAGGATGAGGGAGGAGCTTGGGGAGTAACAAGGAGGAGAGAGGTTTGTGTTTTCATTTTTTAAATGTTGAGGATGGAAAAGGGCCTCATATTAGGCAAGCACGCTGCACCCACCCAGGCAGCCATGTCTTTGCAGTTCCTAATCCTCTCCCCAATGAGGCCCCAGAGTGGGAGAGAGGACACTGCCACGGCACCCCCTCCCCAGCCTTCGTCCCCCAGCAGCTCCCGGCCCCAGTGGAGAAGCTCTTACTGTCAGTAAAGTGCAGCATCCGCGAGAGAACGCCACTCCCAAAATGTGACGCGGGGAGGGGCCAGCCACTGGTCAGGTCACTCTATCCACCACGCACCCTATTGAGTTCAACTCAAAACTAAGCCAGCATCCCTCCTACTTGTCCTGCTGGCAACACAGCCTCAAGTGGAGAGACCCCCCTGGAGGCCACCAGCAGCATGGGGACCTTAACCATCTGCGTGGGTCCCCCAGTCACTGCCATCCCTTCCTCAGAGGGGACACTCCTGCAGAATAGTCCTACATGCCGTGGAACTGGGAGTCAGTCACACACCCTGGGGCCTCTGGTACGCCTACCGGGTAATGCCGTGTTTTCTGAAACTGCAATATGAAAGAACAACATTGAGCCCTGGTAAAGACGGAAACCTTCCCGATCGGCGGTGTGATGCCCACGAGAGAAGTATATCACGTGTCTCCTCAGGGCAAAAACAGTGACACCCACGCAGTTCTTAGAATATGGATTTTCACTCGTGATGGTAAGCTGGAAGCTGACTGGCAGCAGGCAGATTTTCCAGAAACAGATTTTAGATCTCAAATGTATGGTGCTGAGCTCCAAAATTAATTGTCTTTTTTGTGTATGTATGGTGGCACTTCACCCTGAGCTGCATCCCCAGCCTATTTTTATGTTTGAGAGACTAGAAGTTACCCGGTCTGGACTTGAACTTTAGGTCCTCCTGCCTCTGCCTCCCAGAGTGCTAAGATTATAGATGTACACCTCCAGGCCTAGCTTGATCAGGTATTTATTCTTTTATCACATTGAGCCATCACACCCAGCTTATGTGGTGCTTGGGAATTGAACCGAGGGCCTTGGGCTTGCTAGGCAAGAGCTTTAACCACTGTGCTATTCTTCTTGCCCCAGATGTTTCATCTTAATAAAAGCACTCAAGCAAGGCCTACCACATGGGTGTAATTTGCAAAAAAAGATCTGAATAAGGTAGGAGACAAGGAAGGTTAAGAGTTCTAAAAAGAGCAGGGGAAGCAACCAGAGGAGGGGGAAACCTACCAGGCCATCCAGTGCCCCCTCGAAGTTAAACTGCCATGAATTTAAAGTTAGTAAGGGATTTAAGATCACTATTGGTTTCCAGATCTAGGACAAGCGAGTTTACTGGAATCAGTTCACAAGCTGGACCCAACTCGGTGCCCCGTAAAATACATATCCATATGTAAAGTACTTTTGTGTGTGTGTGTGTGTGTGTGTGTGGCACTAGGGACGGAGCCTGGGGCCTTCACACTGAGCTACATTCCCAACCCACCCCCCACCCCCTTTTTGTTTTTTGAAACAAGATCTCATTAAGTCTCTAAGTTTCCTGGGCTGGCGATGAACTTGCAGTCCTCCTACCTCAGCCTCCCATAGTCCTGGGATTTCAGGAGTGAGCCACCAGTTCCAGCTAAGCAGGGGTCAAATGCCAGGACTCCCTGGGGTGGGGAGGCTGAAACATGCCCTCCCCACACAATGGAAGCAATAGAAACATTGGGTCAGTGTGAGCCAAACCCAATCCTGCCAGTCCCCACCAGCCAGGAGAAAGGTGCTGAGAAATCCACATAAGGACAGCATTGTCCCAAGAAACTGTCACCAAATGCTTACCTGGGGGTTCATTTTTTTTAATTTTTGGAGATATGATACACATGAAGCATGATGAAAGAAAAAGGTTGATCTTTAAGTTTAAGATCCATAAATAAGGTAAATGTTTAAATCTTAAAAAGTTGATTGCAGTGGAAAGTTTGTTGTAGTTCCCTTCAGGATCCTCCTGCACTTTGATTTCTGAGACATACTTTTCCTGTGGCGCCTGCCACCTGCTGAAACAGCTCTGGAAGTCCTCTTTCGGAGCTGCAGCCAATTGTACTGTCTTGGCGGCCCCCATGTCCTGGATCAGTTCAACATGTTGACCTTTCGAGGTCATTTTGACTTGGAGAAAGAGCCAGAAGTCACACGGTGCTGGACGTGCTGACGGTTTTGTGGGCTGCCTTTCCTTTGGGTGGCACTTGGCATCAGCAGTCACCCTGTTTTCTCTTGAGTCACATCTCAGAAAGACATTCCAAAAAGAGGGCTTCCAGATCTGCTTCAGCAAGTGGCCAGAACAACGCAGGAGGAGTACGCAGAGCGAGGGGGGAGGACTTAGAGGGGGACTTGTGGCGACGTGACTTTCTCTGTGACAACTTTTTGGAGATGTAAACATTCACTGTGTATTTAGATCACACTGGGCATGCATGCACGTGTGTTTGTGCGTATGTGTGTCCTGCCTCCCTCTCCTCATAAGGTCACAAAGATTCAGCTGTGGAGGAGGGGACCACTCTGATGACCTCATCTAGTTCCTGCCACTTCTGAAGGCCACCTCTAAACGTGACGGATTAAGTATCTCCCCTGCTCACTCCTCACCGTACGAACCGAATATCAACATGGGGACACACACCAAGTCAGCCAGTGACCGGGTTCTGCTTGGAGATGATCTGGAGCTGCCTCCTCTGGATGCGGCCAAGTGTGGCACGGTTATGGTCCTTCGGGGACAGAGGAGGGCATTGGCATCATGGCATCTCCACAGTTTACTCAGTGGTCGTATCTGCCAAGATGGGGATAGGGGGCCTGTAGGAATAGCTCAGCATTTGAAGCACTCACCTTAGCAAACTCAGGGCCCTGAGTTCGATTTCCCAGCACCACATAAGCTGGGCGTGGTGGTGCACACCTGTAATCCCAGCACTTGGGAAGCTGAGGCAGGGTAATGGCTGTGAGTTATAAGCCAGCCTGACCTACATCATGGTGTGTTCAGGACCAGTCTAGACTACGGAGTGAGGCCCTGTCTCAAAAAAATAAAATAAAATAAAATAAATAAGGCAGGGGGATGGAGTGGTGCCCAGTGGCACAGGCCCGTACCCCAGTCCTCTAGGAGGCTGAGGCAGAACTGCCAGCTCAAGCCCAGCCTGAGTAACTTAGCAAGAATCTGCCTCAAAATCAAAGATAAAAATGGGTTAGGGGTGCAGCTCAGAGTGAAGGCCATGGGCACAATCCCTCATACCAAAGACAAAAGGGATCCAGTCCCTCTGGTGGGTATACTTAACAGAATACAGCATTTGTTCCCTGCCTGCACTGTTCTGAGCCTGTCCAAATATTCAGTCATTTAATCCTCCCATCCACTGCCCCTACACCATAGATACAATCTTCAGTGTTTTGGGGTTTGGTTTGGTTTGGTTCTAGAGATTGAACCCAGGGCCTTCACACCCTAGCCCGTTTTTATTTGACTTTGACACGGGATCTCCCTAAGTTGCCAAGTTGCCCAGAGCAGCTTCAACTTGAGATCCTCCCGCCTCAGGCTCCCAGAGAGGTGGGGTTACAAGCCTGCGCCACCAGGCCCGTTTATCTTCGTTTTCTAACGAAGCGCCCGGAGAGGCGAAGGGGATTTGGCCAAGTCCCCCAGCGGCAGCGTGGGTTGAGCCAGGACGGTAGCCCACGCTCTGGCTGCGGAACCGGTGCCACCCCGCAGGCAACCAGCCCTTCCGGACCCGACACGCGACGGGGACACTGCGCACCGCGGCGGCGGCGCCGCGGTCTCCAGCAACCCAGCTTCCCCAGGTGGCCCGGGGCTGCAACCGGCGACCCACGCGGGAACCTGCGGCGCGCCGCCGCCTGAGGTCGCTGTCGCCCCGCCCGGCGCTCCTAGCGGCCCCGCGGCGGCGGCAAGATGTCCGCGCGGCCCTGCAGCGGCCTGGGCTGGCTGCTGTGCTGCGGCGCCCTGCTGGCGCCCGCCGCGGGCTACGTGATCGTGAGCCCCGTGTCCTGGGCCGTCCCCAGCGAAGTGGATGAGGACCTGGACGGCGCCTCCGCGGAGGACGCGCTGCCCGCGCTGCTGGAGGACCCGGGCAGCATCTGGCAGCGCCGCTTCCCCGCGGCCCGCGCCCGGCCGCCCCCCGTGCCCCGCGGCATGTTCTCCTACCGGCGCCCCGGCGGCCCCGCGCCCCGGCCGCGCGCCGGCCTCGCCCGCTTCCTGGCCCACGCCAGCGCCTGGGGCTGTCTGGCCACCGTGTCGACCCACGAGCAGGTGAGGCCCGGCCGCGCGCGACCGCTCGGGCTCCCCACGCGGGGGCAGCGGGCGCCTTGCAATTAACAGAGCCAGGGTGGGTGCGCCGGGGTGGGCTCCACCTGCGTAGGACACGTGGAGGGCTGGGGGGGTGTCCTGCCCGGGCCTGAATCCCGGTCCTGAGGTGACCAAACAGGTGTCCCAAGGTCCAGAAACCCGGCCAAAAAGAAGCCAAGGATCCTAGAGTCCCTGCCAGCTCCCCGCATAGGGCAACAGATGTCCCCTGTCACCTACTGACAATGTGCAGACGGGGAGAGACACACCACCCCGCTTTGGTGAAAATCTACTGTTTAAAAAATGGAATTCGGCCGGCGCTGTGGCACAGACCTGGAATCCCAGGACCCCGGGAGGCTGAGGCAGGAGCCTGAGCAAATTATCAAGACCGCGTCTCAAAAGAAAAATTAAAAAAGGTTGGAGGTGCCGCTGGTGAAGGCCCTTGCCTGGATCCATTGTAGGAGAAATAAACTAACCGACTAGTGAAAATTAGCAAGGAGATGAAGAAGTCAGTGGCTTGTCCGCAAAGGCTGTGTCGGTGCTAGGACAACTGTTACAGGCTGGTTGCTCCTCCCAGGAAGCTCCGCTCACCTGTTAGACCTGACTCTTTGCGCCTGGAATGGCAGACTTAGCCAGGATGCTGGGCTTTTCCCCCCCACTATTTTTATTAATATACAAATGTAATACATAGTATTTACAATGAATTTGGGTGTTTCATATATCTATGTATCACATCGACTTCACAATCCCTTCCCATGCTGGGGCTTTTGTAAGCACGCACCTCCCGGAAGCTCCTCTGGCCACGTAGATGTAAGCTCTGTGCCTCTGGCGGCTGTTGGCTCCATCAGTAAATAACATTTTCAAGATGAATAGGACATCCCCCACTCCCCCCGCCCAACCCGGGGTCGGGCTCTGACTTAGCTCTGGGACTCACTAGCTAAGACTGTCACCTTGTCACTGGCTTCTTCCCCACTTTGACGTCTTCCTCTATAAAACTAAATGCTGGCCAGGCCTGGTGGCGAGGGCCTATCATCCCTGCACTCTGGGTAAGCTGAGGCAGGAGGATTGCATGAGTAACTCAGTGACTTACGGAGACCCTGCCTCAAAATCTAAAGTAAAAAAGGGCTAAGGATACAGCTCAGTGTGGAGGTCCCGAGTCCCATTCCTCGTCACACACGTGCACACATGTACATGCACAAACACAAACATACACACACCCTAAGCTGTTGGTGGGCGATTTTGGAGATTTTTTTTTTTTTTTTTTTGCTTCAGAAATTGCATAAATCACTTTATTTCAATGCTGGCAACAATCTTAACTCTTTTGTGTCCAATTCCAGCCCACGAAATCCAAATGGTTTTTTCCTACTTGCATATTAAACTCCTAAGATGCCTTAAGAAAATGGGAAGCTTAAATATGATATGAATCCTAGTTCAAAACAAGTCTTTCCAAGAAGTTAAAAGTCTAGTGCGATGTGTTTAGGGGACTCAGATCTTCAACAAACCTTTTCTTAGCTTTGTCAGGAGCTGCTCTTAGAAAATGGACACTGGGGACTGGAGGAATGGCTTAGGGGTTAAAGCGCTTGCCTAGCAGGTGCTAAGTACCCGGGTTCGATTCCCCAGCACCACATAAGCTGGGCATGGTGGTGCATGCCTGTCATCCCAGCACTCGGGAGGCTGAGGCACGAGGATTGCCATGAGTCCAAGGCCAGCCTGGGCTCCATAGTGAGTTCAGGACCAGCCTGGACCACAGAGTGAGACCCTGTCTCAAAAAGGAAGGAAGGAAGGAAAGAAGGGAGGGAGGATGGGAGGGAGGGAGGATGGGAGGGAGGGAGGGAGGGCGGGAGGGAGGGAGGGAAAATGGACACTGGACCCAAACTCAGGAAATTCAGATCACATTCACGTGCACAGCACGGTGTGGGACGGTTTATGACATGCGATCAGAGTCTGTGAATGCTGTTGTATCGCCCCTCAGTAGGATGCCTTAATGTTGCTGGTTCTTAAAAGCTTCAAGTCCTGGGATGGGAGTGTAGCTCAGTGGTTAAAGCACCTGTCTAGCAAATCCGAAGCCTTGGGTTCAATTTTCCAGCACCACATAAGCTGGGCATGGGGGCACATGCCTGTGATCTCAGCACTTGGGAGGTTGAGGCAGGAAGATTGCTATGAGCTTAAGGCCAGTCTGGGCTACATAGTAACCTCAGAACCAGCCTGAACTACAGAATGAGACCCTGCCCCCCCCAAAAAAAAATTAAAGTCCTTCCTTTGATAATTTTATGTGTCATGATCACATGACACTTCAGTGCCAGGGACGGGCCCTGAACTCTGGAGTAAGTAACAACAAGGTGTACTCTGTGGGGGATAAAACTCCCAGCAGCTTGAAGTGCCACTCTGCCAGAGTTCAGAAAAGCCAAAACCTTCAGCACTTGTGCCTGGGTCTGAAGTCCCAGTCACACCCTCGGCTCGCCCTCTGGATGATCGGGAACAAGCATTGGGGTGTCATGTCTCTGCAGTTGCATGCTACAAGGCTGGCACATGGGTTCCCCACGGCTTGTCAGCTAGCTATGTAGTGAAATGTCATTGGTTATGATAACAATGTAATTAATGCATGAGAAAGTAGTGGCCCTAAAGGAAACAATTAAAGAACATTCCTGGCATTCAAAGACATTGTTAGTTAAATTCTATCCCCAAAGTTGCTCCAAATTTGGGGGGACCATAAAGGTAGTGGGCATGCGGGAAAGGCTTTGCACTACCGGTATCCCATTCGCGTCACTGCCTCCCCCAGAGTAACATGACCTTCACTAAAATGAGTGCGTTCACTGTGCACAGGAACTTGTGAGAATGACCGTTCAACTCCAAACAGAGGCCATGGCTGTGGCTCCCCTAAGGGAGAGTCTGGAGCCATCCCTGAATGAGTTGGGTATGTTGGGGTCACTTCTCCTCAAGTGACTGACTGCCTGCAAGAGCCACTGTGATGCCACAGTCCCCACAAGATCCCCAGGGTTGTGTTTCCTGGCCTGAGACACGCGCTGTGCTCCCACCCTGTCCCGTCCCCAGCTCTGCCGTGGACAACCTTTCTTGGTGTCTGTCAGATCCAGGGGCTGCCGTTCGGGAGCTGCTTGCCCATCAGCGACGGGCCCTTCAGCAACAGCACAGGGACGCCCTTCTTCTACGTGACAGCCAGGGACCCCGTGGTGGCCGATTTGATGAAGAACCCCATGGCTTCGCTGATGCTGCCGGAGTCGGAAGGCGACTTTTGCAGGTAGAGAAGCGTTTGTCCCATCATCCCAGGTGGGGGAAGTTTGGGGCAGAGTTGGAGGGTGGGCCACACGCTGTGACGGAACCGTGAGACGTCAGCTGATCTGTACCCTGGGACTGGGTCCATTAAAACTCCACCACTGGCCAAGCAGTGTGGTTTGCAGCAAGTTACTTGACCTTTGTGAACCTCATCTTCCTCACCTATAAAATGGGAATGCGGCCAGGCCTGGTGAGGCAGGTCTATCATCCCAGCACTCTGGGAGGCCGAAGCAGGAGGGCGGGACGTTTGAATCCAACCCAGGCGGCTTAGTGAGGTCTTGTCTCAAAACCAAAAATAAAAAAGGGCTGAGAGTATAGCTCAGTATGAAGGCCCTGGGCTCAACCCAGTTCCAGAAAAGTTAAGAGATAAATCATAAAGTAAAATTGGAAAATGAGCCCTGGCTTAGATTGGAGTTCCATTCCTGTAAGTCCTGAACAGAAGTTGGAGATGTTCTAAGTTGAAAATGCCCCCAGCACCCCATGTACTGACCGTCCTGGCCCCACCTCACCCACCTTAGAAGTTCTCAGAAGACTCATGTTAGTCTAAGTTGGGCAAAGTCACCTAACGCGAAGCCTGCCTCACACTAACGGGCACAACAGCTCGTGGAGCCTGTGCTCATCAGAGCCTGAGTCCCAACTTCATCTCCCTGGCATGGGCAGCTTGGAGTCTATTGTTCCTCCGATTTCTTTTCAATATGGAATGTAGAATGTGTCTCTCTGTCCCCCAGCCCGGACGAGGCACTAATGCCAGGCCTACACCTCCAGCCCTCTTCTTACTTTTTTAAAATTATTTTTGATATAGGGTCTCACAAAGTTGCCCGGGCTGGGTTCAAACTTGCAGTCCTCCTTCCTCAGACTCCCATGTAGCTGGGATCAGAGGAGTATACCTCAGCCACATTCCTTTAATACTTTTCTCGAAGTCTGTGTAAGAGAAAAGCCTCTCAGCGAAGCATCTTCCCAAAGACTGTCATTTGAATTCAAAGTGCAAAGCTTGAAATCAAACCCGGCCGGGAGGACACCGGGAGGACACCAACATTGGTCGTGTAAGGGACCCTGAGCCCCACCTGGGGGATCAGCACGTGCCCCCAGAGGGTCTGGAGGAGACCTTTAACCCCCAGGGTAGTGGTGGTTTGGAACACAAATAGGCTCCATGCGCCTCAGAAATTCTAATATTCTTTATGCACAGAAGGGAAAGCATGGTAAGCAGACAAGCATTAGTTCCTACAGAAGCCGATCAAGGCAGCTCTGCAGTGCAGGGTGCCGTATGCACACCCTCTCTGCTGACCCCCGGAAGGAGCGACTCAAGGGGTGCACCTTGGCCGCCCCGGGTCCCGCAGGGATATGGGAAGAAGCCAGCAAAGGCAGTGTTTCTTTGTCGTGGCCAATGTGCCCATTCGTGGTCTGCCGCGCTTGGCAGTGCTAGAAGTGTATTCCCAAAACAAAACTGATGAAGAGAAGAAACAGAAGAAGAAATAACCTAAGGAAGGAAAGGCAGCTTGTTAAACATATGTACACGTTTAGAAGGACAATATTATGAACAACTTAATATTGATGTTTGAAAACTTAGATAAAATGGACATTTTTTTAAAAAAAGAATTGCCAAAGAATAGTGTTGCACACTCTTATGCCATTAGTACTTATTGCATAAGTCAAAAATGTCATATATATATATATATATGAAAGGGTAAAAAAAAAGTTTAAAATGTAGTCCCACAGCACCCTCAGACCCAGGTATTTTACACACTCATATATTCAGGGACCTCACAATCTTACACAAGTGGTGTTAGGCATTAGAGAAACGGAGTCCCCTACCCCTCTCATTTTATAGAGCCCTTGTAAGCTTCATACCAAAATAATGTTATGAAATTTTAAATCTGGGCATTGTGATATTTATTTGCTAAGTTGAGTACCTCTACTCTGAAAGGATAGGTTCTTTTAAAAACTTGTTCATTATTCCTTTGTTATGAGAAGTTTTATATTTTAAAAACTTTATGGCTTATACTTTTGGTATCTTGTTTAAGAAATTCTTTCCAGACCTGAAGTCATAAAGAGACTGTTCTGGATCTTATTATAACTGTATAAGAGCTTTGCTTTACATGTTTAAAATATGAATTCCATTGAGAATTGACTCATGTGAGGTGTACCACCAAAGGGATCTATTTTCTAAGATTTTTTCTTCATAGACAACCAAATTTCTTAGCACTGTTTGTTGGATAATTAAAACTCATCATGCCAATTTCTATTTCAAATTCTGTCACCACTAGATCCATCCTTTGATGAATTCATAACCTGGGGACATTGTTAGGATGTGACAGAAACTTAGGAGGAGGGATCTGTCGAAGGGAGCTTCAGGGTGACCTTCAGGACCATGCCTCGTGTTCGCCCCTTCCTGGCTCTCGCGCTGTCTGCTTCCTGTCACCATGAGGTGACTCTCCCTACCATACGCTGCCCACCACAATGCTCCGTGTCACTAGGGGCCACAGGCACCTGAACCAGGTGACCACACAGTGAATGAGCTGAAATCATAAGCCAGAATGAGCCTTGCCTCTTTAAGTTGTTTTTCTCGGGTATTTGGTCAGGGTAGCTAGAAGCTTTACTCACACCACAGGCAAAGAAATGCAAGTTAAAACAATAGCATCGTTTCTCAGCCTTTTGGTTAAGATCAAGTGTACAAATTAAAACAGTAGGAGTCTTCCGCTGGAAGATGGCTGAGGTCTGATAATACCCAGCATTAGAAGGTACAGGCCCTCGGACTGGAGGATGGCTTAATTCCCCAGCACCACATAAGCTGGGCATGGTGGTGCACGCCTGTAATCCCAGCACATGAGAGGGTGAGGCAGGAGGATTGCTGTGAGTCCAAGGCTAGCTTGGGCTCCATAGTGAGTTCAGGACCAGCCTGGACTACTGAGTGAGACCCTGTCTCAAAAAGAAGGAGAAAGAGAAAAGGTGGTACAGGACCAGGAATATGACAGCTCTGACTGCAAAGACACCTTTATTAAAGCTGAAGGTACATACACCGCTGGCAGCTGTCACGCCTGTGCCTGGGGAGAGCATAGCAGCCAGGCGCAGTGGCACAGGCCTGGTGTCCCAGCTCTCTGAGAGGCTGAGGCAGGAGGATCCCAAGTTTGAACTCAGCCTGGGTAACTTAGTGACTTAGTGAGACCCTGTCTCAAAATCAAAACTAAAATAGTGGGTGGTGGATACAACTCAGTGCAGAGGCCCTGGGTTCCATCCCCAGTACCACAATAAATAAACAAACATGTAAATAAATAAAACATTTTTGTGTGATTGTGTGCAACTGAATTAAATTGAAAACAGATCAACTAAAGCAGAATGAGGAGCTGGGGGTGAAGGTCAGTGCCTAGGGAGCGAGAGGCCCAGGTTCAGCCCCCCAGCACCATGTGATAGTCGGGCGTGGTGGCATACACCTTCAATCCCAGCACTTGGGCGGCTGAGGCAGGAGGATTCCCATGAGTTCTGGGCTCCATAGTGAGTTCAGAACCAATCTGGACTACAAAATGAGACTCTGTCTCTAAATAAATAAATACATTTTTTACTGACGGGGCACCACTGTGCACACTGAGGGCAGATCTTCTCAACTCAGCCCACACCCCACTCTCCTCTGGACCCCACAAAATAAAATAATGCCTTACCTAATCGGGTCAAGGTGATGCCTGCAGTGAACCTCAGGGCCTGTTTCAAGGACTGCGGAGCTGGAAAGGAGCTGAGAGTTCAAGGACAAGGAAGGGGCCCAGGGGACCCAGGGGTCTGATGGACAGCAGCAGGGCAGGTGCTTGGCCCTTGCAGCCTGGTCAGGGCATCAGCAGGTGGAGCTCCCCTGCATGGGCACCCCAGCAGTGACAGAAGGCCACCCACGAGGCCCCATCTCTTGGCACCTCCTCGTCTTTCTGACTCCTGTATTTAATGTGTGTGTGTGCACACATGCACACGTGTGAATGTGTGTGTGGGGGGGTGTGTGTGGTGCTGGAAGTCGTGCCCAAGGTCTTCACATGAAGCTTCACCCCCAGCCTTTTTTTTTAAATCAAAATCCTTTTATTAGTATTTGGGATACATGATGAGAATGCACTTGAGAAATCGGTGCATATACGCAGTGCAGCAGGATCATTTTACCTCTCTTCCCCCTTCCTGTCCCCAACTCCTTCCTCTCTTTCTAATTTCTTCCATACCTGTTTTGTTGTTTTATTTTAGGGGGTGGGGTCTGGTTTTCTCGTATCAAAGAAACCATGCAATGTTTATCCTTCTGTGTCTCTTCATTTCACTAAGCATGTTGGTCTCAAGGTGCATCCATTTTCCTCGAACGACTCAATTTTATCTTTATGGCAGAGTAGGACTCCATTGTGTAAATATACCACACCTTCTTTATCCATTCGTCTACTGATGGGCACAGTGGCTGCTTCCAGGATTTAGCTGTTATATGTTGTGCTGCTATCAGCGTGGATATGCATGTACCGTGTTTGTTTGTTGACTTTAACTCTTTTGGGGAAGATCCCCAGAGAGGAATAGCTCAGTCCAGATGTAGTTTTAATTTTGAGACAGGGTCTCACTAAGTTGACTAAGTTGAGCTTGAATCTGTGATCCCCCTGCATCAGCCTCCTAGAATACTGGGATGATAGACCTGCACCAGGAAGCCCGGCTCCATCATCACGGGATAGCGCCAAGCTGGGGACTGACACATAGGCCTTTGAGGATATTTAAAATCCAAACCATAGCAGTGGCTTACAGGGCCCTCCCCCGTTTTACTAACACTCCTCCACCTCCCCGGCATGTGAACCCCTGACCTCTCGTGTCATCTAATTGGCTCATCCAGTTTACGAGACACACCTATCAAGCTGCCCGTCTGGAGTATTTTCAAATAATTACAGTGGTTGAATGTGGTGGTGCAGGCCCCTGATCCCAGCACTCTGGGAGGCTGAGGCAGGAGGCTCCTGGTAGACACCTGACTGCAAAAATAGTAATAATAATTGAAATTACCACAAAATTCGAATGCTATGCCAACTAACATGAGTATGATTTCAATAAAACCCTCGCTACTGCAGGTTGATTTGCTATTGTTGCTTTACCCCATTGACAAATGTTCTTCCACTGCAGAAAAAACATCGTCGACCCAGAAGACCCTCGATGTGCTCGGCTGACGCTCACCGGCCAGGTGATCACGGTGCCTCCTGAGGAGGTAGAATTTGCCAAGCACGCCGTGTTCTCCAGGTGTGTATGGGGCTTTAAAATTAGTTTAAAATTGAGCTGGGCATGGTGTCATATGCCTATAATCCCAGCACTAGGGAAGCTGAGCCAGAAGAATTGCTGTGAGCTCAGGACCAGCCTGGACTACAGAGACTCTGTCTCAAAAAATAAATAAGTAAACAAACAAAAAAATAAAATTAGTAATAAAAGTGGAAGTCCATGCAGTGCCCTTTGGTGCCTCTTGTGCAATGACAGTGACTGGTCAGAGGTAGCAAGAGGCGGGTTGGGGACACCACCCCACATGGAGCTGCTTCCAACATGGTCCTCAGTTCTATGCCCCTTTAACAATGCCCTGCCCGCCTAATCAAGACAGCGACACCACTATGGATGGTCACAGGCTATGCGAAACATTTATGATTGCACTTGCTTTACCACCGGCATTTTTTCCAGCATGGAGTTGGTCTTTGTATTATAACATTTTTAGATAAAAAGGATTTGATTTTGCAGCAAGTCCATGGCGCTGAGCTACATCCTCTGCCCCCCCACCCTTTTTTTTCTTTTGAGACAGGGTCTCACTAGACCTGTAAGTTGCTCAGATTTGAGATTCTCCTGCCTCAGCCTCCCCGTGTGCTAGGATGACAAGTGCATGTCTCCACGCCCTGTGAGGAAATTTTCACTTTTAGGAAGTTAAAAAACTGGGTGAGCCACAGACCTTGCCCCCAGAACATGGCAGTGTGTGTTGGGGTACACATGAGGGAGGAGACGGCCGCCAAGAGCAGGACGGCAGTGGTAGCCGTTCTGGCGCCCTGCCTGGCCCTCGCCTGGGCCTAGGGCCCTAAGCTTGCTGTGCGGATGAACACCTGTTCCCAGGTGGGTGGGCTTCTGGATCGGCGGGATAGCACTTCCGGCGGGGCCCTCAGAGCCTCCCAGTGGTCCTGCTCTCAGGCCCCGCCCACTGCTCCGACCCACGTGCCTGCTTATTGGCTCCCACACCCACGTGACAGGTAAGGAGGCGGGGCTCTGGCAGTGCCAAAGCACTCAGCGTCTCAGCTCAGCGACCCCGGGCTCCACAAGGGAACGCTAGCCTTATTCCTGGCCGCTGCTGTCCCGGGCCCTGACGCCAGTTCCCTGGGTCCCGTCTGGCTGAGTTAAGCAGCTCTCAGCTTCCCCCCCACAAAAAGGCCCAGGAGCTGGTCCAGGGTCCCCTGCGGCTAGGAGCATCTCACTGGTGCCTGCTGCTCCCACAGGCACCCAGGGATGAGAAAGTGGCCGCGCCAGTACGAGTGGTTCTTTATGAAGATGCGCATAGAGCACATCTGGCTTCACAAATGGTTTGGAGGCGGGGCCAGCATTTCGAGAGAGGAATATTTCCAGGCGGTTCCCAGGAAGGCCTGAGGCAGCAGGGGGGAACCCTGGGCGCTAGCAATAAGATGGAAACCGGAGGCACGCGGCCCGCAGCTCTTGCCCGCTGCCTGTCGGTTGGAGAGCTCTTCCTGCCCTGTCGTCCCGACGGGAGGATGGTGGAGGGTGACTTGGGATCTCGTGCAAGCATGACTCCTAAACCCGGGGGTCACCTGCAGAACCCTACCAGCCCGCTCACAAAGGTCCAATCCACGCGCGCCCACGCGGAATTCGCCGTAGGTGTGGAGGTGGCGTTGAGACCCACCCTTCATTCTTTAAGAGAAAAACGTATGCCTGTCGTACACCGTGATTGCTTCGTGTTGTGAGAGCATTTTTGTTGCTTGCTGTGCCAAAAGCAGTTATTTTGGATCTCGGCTCATTACAACCACAGAGGAACTGAGCACACAGCACGGGTGGCATTTGGGGTGATTCCTGGGGGCAGCCTGCCTAGGAGTTCCTCCTCACACTGCTGGACCGCAAGTGCGTGACCAAGTCCCATTTTCCAGGATGCACTGATCACTTGTAGAGCTTCATTCCCCCATGACAGACAGCATATGGACATTCAAAACCAGTGCACAGGCCCCCTCTGCGCAGGCGGGCCATGGTGGTAGAGTGGAGAGCACTGTGGGTTTGACTGGAAGCTCCTGAGAGCCCAGCTGCTGACACTTCTGACTCACTTCCCTCGGCACCTGCGGGGAATGGCACCCAGAACGAGACTCCTTCCTGGGGTCCAGGGTCAGGAGAAAGAAAAGACCAACAGAACGGAGGAAAGCAGTCGTTGCTGAGGGCCTGCTCACTGCTCAGCCCTGGGCCTGGCCCCTCATAGATGCTGTGTCACTGAAGCCCTGTAGCCAGGAAGACGTGTGTCATCATTGCCACCTACAGACAGGTGACCAGGCCTCACAGCGGGCAAGCCACATCCCGAGAGCAAACCTGGGCTCGGGGCACGTGACGAGTGGAGTGGTACCTCCCCATGTCTGCCAGTTTTAAGACCAAAAGAGTTGCTGCGATGCACCTGTCGTCACTGAAGCAGGAAAATCATAGAGTGCTTGCAAAAGACTGACTCACCTGGAGATTATTCATCGCTGATTTAGGGGGGAAAAAGTCTTACTATAAATTTTTATGAGAGGTCCAAAATTTTGTGCAAATTATATGCAGGAGCTACTGGTATTTTCAAAAACAGATTACACCTGTATATATATATATATATATATATATATATATATATATATATATATATATATATATTGAAGTCTCCTGTCTGGAGTGATGTGTACACCCAGGACTCACTCTAAGAGACATCTACAGAGGACCTAGGAGTAGCCACACATTCAATCTTAATGGCAATAAACTCTCCTTGGGGTGTTAGGTATGTCATATAGCATAATAACACATCACTAATACAGGAAATACATATCCTTAATAAATCAAGGTGTCATTAATGATTACATTTTACTTTTGTTTAGTCAAGTGAAATGTGGAGGGAGTCTGAGTGGTCGAAGTCCAGTTTAAGTGCCTGTTACTAAACACACAGGAAGATTCATGCTGTTCCCTTGTCAAAAGCCAATTCTCAAAAGAGTGTCTAATAAGGGCAAGTTTTAAGATAAGAGTAAGGTAAATTCTTGAAGGTATTTCATATTTCTGTAGTTAAAATTATTGTAGCCCTCAGTTTAGACAACAAGGGGAAACTGGAATTAGAAACCACAGGTTGGAAGTTCTCCACAAGTGAATCTCACCCTGCGCCTTGGAGCATCACTGCCTCCTGGTGCCATGGTCAAGATGATGTCCTTGTGGCCCAGATGACACCAAGTGTGGCCCAGATGATGACCCTGTGGTCCAGGTTCACTTTTACCCTAGACTCTGTCCAAAGGTGTCTGTTTATAATGACACATGAATGTTGTCAGTGTTTATCCAAATTCTAGGAAGTTAAATCAGAACAGGTTGAACAATAAGACAACTGTTGAAAAAATTAGAGATTTGAATCTGATGAGCCCCATTCAGGCAATGGTGTTTCAGAAAAATCTCTAGAAACTTACACTGATTAAAAAACTGTCAGTGCTGAGAGGGTAGCTCAGTGGTGAAAGCACTTGCCTAGCATGTGCAGGCTCTGAGTTCAATTCCCTAGCACCACACACAAAAACAGGCATGGTAGCATACAACTGTAATCCCAGCATTCCCGAGACTGAGGTAGGAGCATTGCTATAAGTTCAAAACTAGCGTGGGCTAAGTAGTAAGTTCAGGACCAGCCTGGACTAAAGAGTGACGCCCTGTTACCAAAAAAAAATAAAAAATAAAAAATAAATAAAAAATTGGTCTGCACTGAGAATTCTAGACATAGCAATAAGCTAAGAAGAAGTAAAATACTTAGGGACTGGAAAAAAATCCCCATTTGCAGATGACATGATTGTCTACATAGAAGATTCCAAGTAATCTACTTTTAAGAAAATCTAAATGCTCGAAGTAGTGAGTGCAGCTAGGTCTCAGTATATAAGACCAGCACATAATATTTTATTATATTTCAACATACCAACAATGTATACGTGGCAACCAGAGGTAAAAACACAATACTATTTTGTCATTCCAAAGAAAATGAAAATATGTAGGTACAAGCCTGACACACCAAGCACAAGATTTACATACTGAACATCATAAAATGCTAACAAAACAAATCAGAGACTTAAGTAAATGAAGGGACATACCATGTTTATGGATTGGAAAGGCCAAAATAATCAAGGTATCTCTGGCTTAGGCAATTTCTATCAAAATCCCAGCAAGACTTTTGTGGACATATTCAAACTTATTCTAAAAGCTATTTTCTAAAGTTTGCAGGCCCTGGAATAGCTAAATCAACCTTATAAAAGAATAAAGTAAAATAAATTATTTTACCAAATGGAAAAATGCATTACCCAACAGTGGTATTCAGACAGTACTGTTTGTGAAGCCATTGATGCGTAGATCTTTGGAACAGGACAGAAAATCTTGAAACAGACCCATACAGATATGCTAAAGTGGTTTTTTTTTAACGAAGATACAAAAATAATTTAACACAGGAATTTTTAACCTATGTGCTGGAACACCTGGCCATCCAAAGGAAAATAAAATGAAATTTGGACTAAACTCATATCTTATACAGAAATTGAGAGATCACTTCTGCAAACATAAGATATAAAACTATTTCCTATAAATGGAAAAACTTTGTGGAAGTGAACAATATTTACACTTGACATCACAAAATGAGAAAATTTGGTAAGTTAGACCTCATCAAACTTGAAAATTTTGGGTCTACAAAAGATTATGTCAAAATGAATGAAAAGGCAGTTGACAGACAGAGAGGAAACTACCTTGCTGACAAAAGACAAGTACCTAGAATACACTCTCAAAACAAGATAGTTTTGAAGAATTCAATTAGAAACTGAAAATAAGCTGATGTCTTTTAATTTAGTGGTTGGTAAAACATCTTGAGATGCATTTACGCCATGGAATACTACTCAACAATGAAAAAGGACCTCATGGCCAAGAGCTTGAATACTATAGAGTATTTAGCTGAGTGAGAAAAGCAAACCCTTTAAAAGCTGACACGTTGTACAATTCCTCTTAAGTAACATTTTGAAATGCAAAATCATGGGAACAGGAAACCAATGAAAGGGGTTGGCAGGGAGGAAGATAGAGAATAAAAGAGTGGATGTGACTGGAAAGAGTAATACAGGTAATACAAGAGTAATATTCTTGTGATGGAAATGTCAACATCTTGGCCAAATCAGTATTAAATCCTAACATTTTACAGTTGTGAAACAACTTTCGTTTAACAAGATGTTAGCATCAGAGGGAAGCAGAATAAGACTCTCTCTCTCTCTCTCTCTCTCTCTCTCTCTCTCTCTCTCTCTCTCTCTCCCTCTCCCCTCCCTCCTTGATCCCTAACAAAATAAGAAAGTGAACTCATGTACTTTTTTATTCATCATTAATACATGCATTTGTGGAAGAGTTGTAAGACAGCCACAAGAGTTTTCTAAGTGTAAAATGTTGAATACAAATTGTTAAGAATCCAACAGGGCCCTCTAGCCCAGTGCTACCACACTTGCCCAACACATGTAAAGGGTTTCATCCCCAGTGCCACGAAAAATAAAAATAAAAACTAAGCAAATTTGCTGTACAAATTTTAGTGTGGCAGGTAGGAAGGGAAGATGCCTTGCAGTTTCTGACATAAACAGGCTCAGCAAGCTACACACACATACGAGTATCTGTGCCCATATGTAGTACTTCTCCACGGATGTTTACACAAAGAACAATTTTCCCAGCAACCTTGCCCTAAGCATTCTGGGAAGGAATCATACTTCTCATTTCTGTGAATAAACTAATGAAAGTGTAGCCAGCCCTGTATGTTTTTATTTAGAAAAAATGAATATTCATGAGGCTGACCTATAGCTAAATTCTATTACTTAACTATGTGTTGCTATATACTGACATTTCCACAATTTTCCCTTATATAGTTATTTCATTCTTAATAACTATCAAACTACCGATATAAAAATGAAACTTCTCTGGAAAAATTTCTTGATGCTTATTTGATTGCTCTAACCAGTAGATTGTGAAAAATTTGAATTGTAATGAAGCTATAATTTGTACTGTGTAATGCATATGGAATGTAACGTTTGTTTTCAAAACTGGGTATGTCTGTCTCACAAAGATGATTTATTGCATTCCTGATATGGTTTCTGTGTTTATTAAAAGAAACTATGATGTTTATACAGAGTCATGTCACGTCCTCCCAAGTTGCCATTATAAGATTTCTAATAGTTCTGCAGTGACTCTGCTGATAAAATTTCAATCAAAAAGAATGATCTGAGTGATGAGAGAGTCTTGCTATGCTGTCCCAGCTGTCCTCAATCTCCTGGGCTCTAGCAATCTTCTTGCCTCAGCCCGCCAAGTAGCTGGACTCCAGGTGCAGTCACTGCCCAGGCTCTGTTCTGATCCTTCAAGGCTGTGAATAACACACACTTCATCTGCACTGCAGGCTGGGGAAGTTCATGGAGCCGTATCATGCCATTTTGTTTTTCAAGAGCAAAAGTGCAGTTACTCCTAGAGTCAGGGCTAGAAAAAAAAAAAGTCCTGTTTTGAAGATAAAAAAAAAAAGAATAATAATGAACAGGGATCACACACAGAAGGTACCAAAAAATAGCACATGTCATGGGCACAACTGATCCCAGGAGGCTGCAGCTCCCACACATGACCCAGCAACACCCTCCATTTGAAGCGACCAACCTGCCCAGCCCTCGCCAGCGTGGAGGCATGTTTTCAGGGGTAAAGTCAGGACAGTCGTTGCAAGGCCAGATGGGCTCGTCCCTGTCCCTCAACTCGGCCTCGGGCCCTTGAGTCCTGGGCTCCATGCTGGAGCAGTCCATCTGCAGGACAGTCACCTCTAGTCCATGCATCAGACACCTCCTCAAACTATACCTTCGTCTCTCCACCCTTTGTCTCCTGTGGCCCACGCACGGGGCTCTTCTGGCCCATCCCTGACCTGCCTGCTCAGGAGTGTGACCACACACGGGCCAGACTGTGAGGAGAGCAGGCCAGAGTGCTGCCCTCGAGTTGCTTGAGTTTTGGAAACCGTTCGTGGTCATCGGCCTGTGGATCAGCTCGTGAGTCCGGCCACTGTCCTCAAGGTTCACTGTCGGCCATCTGACACACTCGGTGCTCACGTTATGGTTTGGATCTGGGGGCTGGAGGATAGCACAGTGGTGAAACTGCTTGCCTAGCGAGAACCAGGCCTTGAGTTCAGTTTTCTAGCACCATATCAGCTGGGTGTAATGGTATATACTTGTAGTCCAAGCACTCAGGAGACTGAGGCAGGAGGATTGCTATGAGTTTGAGGCCAGCCTGGGCTCCATAGTGAGTTTAGGAGTATGAACAAGACTGTCTCAATTTTTTTTTTTTTTTTTTGAATCTGGAAGGGCTCCCAGCAGCCTCATATATTGGAAGGGGATTGGATCATAGGAATTAATGCATCAAGTGAACTAATCTACTGATTTCACTGGCATTAAGAGGTGTGGCCTGGGAGGACAGCTCTTTCCTGGCCCCTCACCCTGCTTCCTGCCTGCTGTGCCAGAAACAGCTCCTCTCTGGTGAGGCCCTCCCCCAGGCCCTGCCGCCATTGCTGGCTTGGGCATAGAGAGATTCCCAGACGCTGCGTAAAGACAAGCCTTCTCATGGGGCTCAAGGGCAGGAGGCAGCAGATGGTGGCTATGGATTTCCACTCGGGGAGGCCTGGGTCCAAACTGCTGCAGTCTCACAGAAGACTGAAAAGAAACCATCACAGAAATCCTCCCCAGTGTGAGACACTGCTGGGGACTCTGTGTGGGGACTCCCCCCAAGGGGGCTCTCGGAGACCCTCATCTCACACAGGCCAGGCGCAGGCCCCCTCCCTCCTTCATGCTCGCAGCTCTGTAGTATATCTGGGTCTCACCAAAAGGCAACTTGCTATCAGCAGTTTTCTCAGGAGGAAGGAAGCCAGGGACAACTAGACATGGCCATGCAGTGAGAACCTGGTGGCCAGAGAACCCAGTGCAGAACCGAAGAGATAAAGACAGGGCCTGAGCCTGCCAGCTGACGAGACAGGACATGGATGGGGGAGATGTGTGGATGGTGGAGGTGACTGAAGGGGTGAGCCAGAAGCCACAGTCAGAGGGGAGTGAGCAGAAGCGGGGAAGGGTAATGGCAACAGGGAAGAGGGGAGAGGCCAGGCCGAGCTGTAGCACGTGGCCAGCCATCCTGTGTGCCAGTTCCTGCTGAGGGTAGCCTAGTCCTGCAAGCTTTAAAGGAGGAAGGCTCTTTTTGTTTTGTTTTGTTTTACTGGGGGACTGTTTTTAAAAAATTACAGAGGGCTATTATTTTGGACTAAGCTGCTGCACTGAGTCCCAAAAAAGGTCAGGCTAAAAATCAAGATGGAGTCACTCAAGAAGTGAGTGTCCGTGTCCTCCCTACCTACGATGGAGTCACTCACCCTGAAGAACCACGTCCGCCCTGTCCAAGATGGAGTCACTCACGCTCAAATTCCATGTCCTCCCTATCAAAATGGTGTCACTCACCCTGAAGCACCATGTCCATCCTGTCCAAGGTTGTTGGGGCCCTCAGGACCCGAGAGCCTCAGCATTGCTGACCTTGGCTGAGTTCCTTTCCAAGAAGAAGTGTTTATTGTTTGAAATTTAAGTCAGGTGTTGTTTTGCTTATTGGCTGTTTGAAATTTGGATTAGGTGTGGAAACATGGGACTGCTCTGTTAACAGGCGGGAAGGCAAGGAGGGTATAAAAAGGAAGGCTGTGGGTAATAAAGCGTCTTTTCAAGTGTCTTTTGCCCTTGCAAGAGTCCACATATTCTTCAATCCGCACTCCCCCTCTCAAGTTCCCGTTGGCTGTCTGAGTGGGCTCGGTCAGAGTGGCACCCAACGTGGGGCTCGAGCAGGTGGGGAGGGCAGAATCAGTGATGGACACAGCCGGGAGGAGTGCTCAGGAACAGGAACAAGAGGACAAAGAAGTAAGAAGGGCGGTGATAAAATGGGACAAGGAAACGGTCAGATGTTGTTCGTATGCATGTTGAGAAAAATGTTGGGAGCCCGGGGAGTTGAAGTAGCAGGAAAAAAGTTGCAACAATTTTTAAAATTTGTAAAAGGTTGGTGCCCCTGGTTCCCAGAGAAAGGAACTGTGCGTTTAGATACTTGGGGAAAGGTTGGGGATCGTATGCAAAAGGTTTTGTTCCCATTGCAGGCAGGAATTCAGAAGGCCGTATAACAAGGAGAAGATATTCAGGGTTTTCATTTGCAGTGCCTGCTATTTGAGGAAACTGATGCACAGGGTAATGTAGTTGGATTACATTGCCCTGTGGTTTTTAAACAGATAAAAGAGCTAAAGGCTGCTTGTACTCAATATGGGCCGACTGCTCCTTTTACATTATCTATATTGGAAGACTTAGCTACAGATGCTCTCCCTCCTGGAGATTGGAAACATCTCGCCAAGGCTTGCCTTTTGGGAGGAGACTATTTACTGTGGAAAACTGAATTTGCTGAACAATGTCAGAAAACTGCTCATTTGAATGCTCAAGCCAATAATGCTGAGGTTAATTATGACATGCTGGCAGAAGAAGGTCAATATGCAGATATTCCAAATCAACTTTTATATAATCCAGTATCTATGCTCAAATTAATGCTTCTGCAAAAAGAGCTTGGGCAACACTGCCATCTAGAGGTTCTCTTCATTATGACATGTTGTGGTTAGGATCTGAAGTGTCCCCCAAAAGCCTCATGTATTTTAATGTTATGGATTGTCCATGGAGCCATGTGATGTTGGTGGATTGGGGTCTGGCCTGGAGGGGTGGATTGCAGTTGTTGGAATTAGGAGCTTGTGAGTTAAGACTAAAGGCATGTGACTTAAGACTAAAGGTGTGTAGTGGCCACACCTTCTATACCCAGATGCAGGAGAAACTAAGACTGGGACTTGGACTAGTCTGGATGAGTCTCACTTGCCTGCCTGTTGGTGATGTCCTGAGAAGCTGCCTCCACCTCCCTGCCTCTGCCATGTACTTCAATTGCTGCCGGCCATCCCTGAATGGACTGTGACCATCTGAAACTGTAAGCTAAAATAAACCTTTCCTTTCCTAAATTTGTGGGTGTCAGGTATTGAGTCACAGCAACGAAAAAGTAACTGAGACATGACATTTCTAAAATTAGACAGGGGCCTGATGAACCTTTCCAGGAATCTGTTGATAGGCTTTTGCAAGCCTCTGGAAAAGTTTTTGGAGATTCTGAAGCTGGAATGCTTCTGGTTAAGCAATTGGCTTATGAAAATGCCAACACTGCATGTCAAGTGGCTATCCGCCCATTTAAAAAACGGGGGACCATATCTGACTACATTCAGCTTTGTGCTGACATTGGGCCATCTTACACTCAGAGTCTGGCAATAGCAGCAGCCCTTCAGGGAAAAACAGTAAAAGAAATTTTATTTCAACAGAAAACAAAGCCTTGGTGAGTAACTGGCCCTCCTGGTAGTTGTTATGGATCTGGCCAAATGGGTCATCAAGTTAAATCCTGTCCTCATAAATTGTTTGGTAAACCTCCTGAGCTGCCAAAACAGCCCAGATTGTGCCCTCGCTGTGAGAGAGGTAAACATTGGGCCAATGAATGTAAATAAAAATGGGACAATTTGGGTAATCCTTTCCCTTCGGGTAATGGGAGGAGGGGCCTTCCCCAGGCCCCAATAGCAGTGTTATGGGGCAATACGGTTTCTCCCCCAGCAAAACAATCCATTCAAGACCTCTTCAGAGCAACCTCAGGCAGCGCAGGACTGGACCTCAGTCCCTCCACCTACACAGTATTAACCCCTGAAATGGGGATGCAGGCACTTCCAACAGGAGTTTATGGGCCTTAACAGCCTCAAACTGTGGGACTTATATTAGGAAGAAGCATTTCAACTATGAAAGGGATTATTGTTGCCCCAGGAGTTACAGACTCTGGTTATACAGGCAAGATTAAGTTAATGGTATCATCCCCCCCTTGGTATATCTACCATCTCAGCAGGTCAGGATTGCTCAAATTTTAATTTTGCCTTTAACCCCTTTTAAGAATAAAAGTCAGCAAAAAACGAGAGGACAACAGGGCTTTGGTTCCTCTGATACTATGAGGCTGTGGCAATGATGGTGCAAAAGTCTAGATTAGAATCCCGAAAATATTTTGGATGTGATCCTTATTATTTTATCATGCCTTATACTTGAGAACAGATTGGTTAATGCAGACTGCCGATATTTGGCCAATAGCCTTTGCCTGTTATCATTGGAATATTGATAATCATTATCCTAAAGATAAATTACTACAATTCACCGCAGCCCATTCCTTTTTATTTCCTATTAATGTAAGACAGAAGCCCATTGAGAACGCTCTGTTGGTATTTACAGATGGCTCTTCTAATGGAAAGGCTTCTTTTGTTATTAATAAAAAGGAAACCATTATAAATTGTTCTCCTTCTTCGGCTCAAATTATTGAATTGAACGCAGTTGCTGCTGTATTTTCTGTCCTGTGTGATCAAAGCTTTAATTTATATACTGATAGTCAATATATTGCTCGTGCCCTTCCTTTACTGGAAACTACAGAACAATTAAATGCTGCTAACACCCATGTTTTACAGTTATTTTTAGAAATCCAGCTCTGGATGAGAAGACGGCGATTGCCTTATTATACAGGACACATAAGAGCTCATTCTCAGTTGTCAGGACCCTTGGCTGAAGGAAATGCTCGTGCTGATGCATTGACTCGTTCAGTTGCAGTAATACTTTCTCCAGAAAATCTTGCACAACAATCACATACCCTTCATAAGAATAGCAAATGCCTTCGACATCAGTTTAAAATTACTTGAGAAGCAGCTCGTCGAATTGTTAAACAGTGTCACACATGCCCAAAGTTTTTCACTGTGCCTCACTTGGGGGATAAAATCCTTGTGGACTCATTCCTAATCAGCTTTGGCAGATGGACGTAATACATATTTCTGAATTTGGTCATTTGAAATATGTGCATGTTAGCATAAACACATTTTCAGGGTTTCTTTTTGCATCTTCAGCTACTGGTGAAGCTGCAAAACATGTGATTGCTCATTGTTCAAAAGCTTTCGCTGTTAATGGGTGTTGCAAAACATATTAAAACTGATAATGGTACCGGCTATACAAGTAAAGCTTTTCAATCCTTTTGCCGGTCCTTTGACATTGATCATAAAACCGGTATACCCTATAATCCACAAGGCCAAGGAATTATTGATGGGCTCATGGGACCTTAAATGCTCAATTGGAAAAAAATAAAGGGGAAGCTATATCCTTTGAGTCCACATAATCAATTAGCACATGCTCTTTTTGTCTTAAATTTCTTAAATTTGGATGCTAAGGGACATTCAGCAGCAGATAGGTTTTGGCATCCTCAAACTAATATGCATCCTGCTTATGTACATTGGAAAGACCCAATGACTGGAAAATGGAATGGACCCAACCCTGTGCTTATATGGGGACGAGGGCATGTTTGTGTTTTTTCACAGAAGGAAGATGGCGCACTGTGGCTTCCTGAACGACTGGTCTGAACTGCTGAACAAGTTCCTGTGGCTGCTGAGCCTCATGATGCTATCTAGGAGTGAGGAAAAATTCATTGGACCTTTGTTCCAGACCCTCCCTTGTTGCATCCTGCCATATGGGAACAAGGAGAAGCTAAATGTTCTAATAAGACTGTTCCATGGCAGAGATGTGTAGGTGAAAAGGCTGTTCGGACTAACATAACTGGGACTTCTCACTATATCTTGGACTGGTCAAATCCTCTTCCTCTTAGACTTCTTCCTCAACCACTTCCCCTTCCAGTGTTGCAGAACATGCATTGTCGATGGGAATGTGGTGGTCTGATTCTGGACAGAGACAATTGTATATCTGGAAATTGGGGGTGGCTATGGATGAGATAGAGCCTCATCCTATAAATGCTTACAAAACAAAATGTAACTGTTTGTGTCAATACCCCCTATGTATTATTGGTAGGCAACTTATTATATGGCAAGATAATGGACAATTTAATGTTACTTGCATTAATTGTAATTTGACTAATTGCATTACTAACCTCCCAAGGAAGACTAAGGTAATCATTTTAAAACAACGATCTTATGTATTGCTTCCTGTCAATGTTAGTAATGAATAGTATTCTGATTCTGGACTTCAGATATTGTTTGAACTTGAAAAGGCATTGAGCGGCCATAAGAGAGTAGTTGGGCTAATTATTGCTAGAATTGTTGCATATTGATGCAGCACAAACTGTTGCTGATATTCTTACTCAGTTAAAAAATGTTTTCCTCCTGGCCAGATTTTTCCCACATGTTGTATGGGTTAATTGTACTAGGAGAAATGTTACTGACTTTATGTTTGATTTTTCCTTGTATTGTTCGCAGTGGAATGGAAGGTTTACAAACTCTGGCCGCTAACATTCATGGTCTTAAGCTACGTGGCAAACCCCCCGGTTTTGGTATGTAATTAGGCTGGTAGCCAAAGACAGGTAAGATTTCTCTGCAGTCAGGACAACCTAAGACAGGATGCATGCCATACTGCATGTAGTCCAATGACGGGTAAGTTCTGACTATAAGAGAACAACCTAAGACAGGCAGTCTTGCACCAAACTTTGCATTAAAAAATAAAAAGGGGGAGATGTTGGGGCCCTCAGGGCTCGAGAGTCTCAGCATTGCTGACCTCGGCTGAGTTTCTTTCCATGAAGAATTGTTTATGTTATGCCCAGATCTCGGGGACCCCAAAGACCACCAGGAGTCCAAGACATGCATGCAATAACAAGGAGTCTTTATTCAGGCTTAAGCTCGGGCTGTCAAACTTCACCGACGCAGTGGATCCGTGCAGAGAGCCCAGAACAAAGGATGAGCGGGATTTTTATGGGGTAGGGGCAGGGGTGGTCTCAGGAGATGTGACACAGGTACATATTACATAGAACCAATTGTAAGTACATAGTTTTTTGTGATGGCAATGCTGACCACTTAGAGAGGCAGAGTGACCATAACTCTTGTTATAACCCAATCATGACCTTTTAGGAGTCTTTTGGATGTAACCAACTGAGTGTGGTGTTTCAGTGGCCTGGGCAGGGTCTAAAGTGGCATGGAGTGATTGGTCAGTTGTCATTGGGCAACTTATTTTATGATCTCTTGACTCTGCCCCAGGCTTAGGGATGCCAGGTTTGTTTACTCTTTGCCCCAGGCCCAGGAAGGCCAGATTAGTTTCCCTTTCTGATTGGCTGTAACTAGGTAACCAAGGGCCCCAAGACTATCCTGGCCTTGGGCATTCTTTGACAATTGTTTTAGGATCTGAGAAGCTAAGGTTTAGATCCAGTAACTTTTAGAGTAATTTGAAACCTGTCTTGAAGTCTTGTTCAGCTTGGGTCCTTCAGTTTATTGTTTGAAATTTAAGTCAGGTGTTTTGCTTGTTGGCTGTTTGAAATTTGGGTCAGGTGTGGAAACACGGGACTGCTCTTTAACAAGCGGGAAGGCAGGGAGAGTATTAAAGGAAGGTTGTAGATAATAAATTGTCTTTTGCAGTGTTTTTTTGCCCTTCCAAGAGTCCATGTATTCTTCAATCCTACTCCCCCTCTCGAGTGCCCGTTGACTGAGCGGGCTCGCTTAAAGGTGCAGGCACTCGGGAAGCTCTGTGCCCAGCCCGCCTAAGATGGAGTCCCTCATGCTAATGTTTCACAACTACTCCATCCAAAATGGAATCACCTATGCTGAAGCGCCATGCTATAGCTGAAAGTACAGCATTTACCTGATCTTCTGAGAAATCATGAGCAGAACCAGGAAGCCAACTTTCCCAAGCAGGCTAGCTGTGATTGACAGGATGATGTTTTCTCTTCCTTGATCCTTGGCACACAAGATGACCTGAGGTGACCTGAGGTGACCTGACATTGTCCAATTGTTATTTTCCTGTCATTCTGTCTCTACTTTTCGGTCTCTACTCTTCAGCCTTCCCTGTCTGTAAAACCAACCCCCTCTGCTCCGCTCCTTGGAATGCTTACTCTATTTACAGAATGAAGTGTTGCTGGATTCTAGAACCACAGACAAAACCAATGGGGGGTGGGGGGTGAAGGAATGGCACTGTGGTTTAAGTGCTTGCCTTGCAAGCTCAAGGCCCTGAGTTTAATTCCCCAGCACTACATAAAGCTGGGCATGATGGCGCATGCCTATAATTTCAGCACTTGGGAGGCTGAGGCAGGCCGACTGTCCTGAGTCCAAGGCCAGCCTGGCCTAAAGAAATGACTGTGTCCTGTGACTTCTCACTTCCCCACCACAAAGACCCTAGTTCAGAATCCTTGGGAAGAATGGGAGCTACTTGGGAAATCCAATTTCCCCTCCTACTGTGGTTCTCCTCCCTTACCTTGACCCTGAGGCTTCCCATTTTGATCCTTTCCAGAGAAGCTGGAGTTTCTGATGAACTTCCCAGTCTGTACACCTGCATATTTGGCAGTTCAGCAGAGGCAAAAAAAAACCCTGAGAATTTCACTTCCTCCAAACTCAGAGTCAGGAGAGAAACTGAGTCAAGAGTCACCTCCAGTGAACTCTCCTTGACAACACATGGACACACCAAGCTCTCCCTTTTCATAATTTATTCAAGGTAGGGTTTCTCTCTCTAGTCCAGAACTCACTATGTAGCCCAAGATGGGCTTGAACTCACAGAATCCTCCTGCCCCAGCCTCACAAGTGCTGGAATTACAGGCCATGCATAACCACGTCTTGTTTTATGTATTGCTGGGGAATCCAACTCAGGGCCTTGGCTTACAAAGCAAGTGCTCTAACCGCTGTACTATCCCTCCAGCCTTCTCCCTTTTGAAAATACACGTTCTCCTGCTCACAACAGACAGGATGCATTCACAAAGCATGAGATGTAGATTGGTGTTCTAAATGACTTATTGCTCTCACGTTAACCGAAATCGTGCGATGATCTTAGGAGTTTTAGGTACATTACTACATCCTCAGCCCCTCTTCTATTTTGAAACGGTCTAGCGAGGTGGCCCAGGCGGGCTTCCAATTAGCAATCCTCCTGTCTCGGCCTCTGGAACCCAGGCACGCGCGACCGCGCTCAGACTTGGATACTTTAAAAAACGTATTTCTAAAACGTTTGCCCAAGGCAGGCTTTGGTCACGCGCCCTGCAAAGTCAATTCGTCCCAAACTTCCAGAGAGTGACTTTACACAACTCCGGTCCCACTCCTGCTCCCGAAAAAGGTTCCCATGTCCCCGATGGTCATTCCGACCAGGGGACACGCAACCGCCGGTCGCCCAAGCCCAACTCCCGCCCCAGGAACCACGCGCGCCCAGGTCTTAGCACACTATCCCGCTCCTGCGCCTCCGGCAGTCCCGGGGGCACTACGGCCACTTTGCGCCTGCGCACGTTACGCCGTGCGGCGCTAACTCAGACTCCACCTCTACGTCGCCCCGCCTACCGGGGCGCGTGCGTCGTGGCCCCGCGCCCGCGCGCCACTTTGGCCTTTGGGTCGTCGGAGGCTGACGGGCTTCTCTCTCTCCACGCAGAGCGACGGCTCGGCGCGACACGGAAGACATGGCGGCGCCGGTGCTCCTGTTCCTGGCCTCTGTGCCTGCCCGCGGCTGGCTTTCGGCGCGGTGGGCTTCGAGTACGCGGACCCGCGGAAGACCGTACCGCGGAGGCGCGCGTCGGAGACCGGCCGCTTCCGGGAGCGCCGTCGAGCCTGGTGAGCGCCCCTGGCGCCGCGCCCGACGCCCGCTGCTACGCACCTGCGCAGGAACACGACACGCAGGAGCGCTTTGGGACCGCTCCGCGCCCCTGCCCCAAGCGGGTGAGCGGCGGGCGCGCTCCGTCTAACCCACGTGGGAGGGAGGCGCGTCTTCTGCAGCTAAGATCTGCGCCTTTGGGAGTCCAGGTGGAGCGGGGAGAGTACTGAAGGAAAGCCTCTGGAGAATTGTGGCTCTCCACGTTTAAGTGCCCGATTTCCCAAGGATGGGTAGGTGGGTAGGGATGGAAGCTTCCCCACAGCCTCGGCCGTCCCCTCGCCCAGGTAAAGGGATGGCAGGGTGACTGGTTTCCTCACCTTCCTGAAGCCCATCCGAATAGTCTACACTTTGAGACAGAAAACCTAGGCTTTCCGGTCCGATCCTTTCTCTTGCTAAGACTTACTAAAACATTATAACGCTATCGTACGCCAGTCAGAACTGTTTAATCTTGAACGTAGATGAGATTTTAAGTTGCTGTGTCCACAGGGGAGAAGACCTCGCCCTTTGCTAGGGAGCCCTTCCTGCATGCATGGTTTTGGTTTTTTTGTTTTCTTTTTTGACAGTGCTGAGATGGAGCCCAAGCCTTCACACTGAGCTACATTACCAGCTCAGTTTTTATTTTTGATCTTGAGACAGGATCTTGCTAATTATTCCAGCTTGGGCTCCAACTTGTAATCCTCCTTTCTTGGCCATCCCGAGTGCTGGAATTACAGATGTGTGCTACCGGGCCAGGCTCTAGAGGATTTTTAAATTGGCAAAAATTACGTGATGGTCTATGGCCAGATAATCCTTTCTTGTAGCAGGGGTTGCCCTTTGTCTCATAGGATGTTTAACCGCATGTAGCTGTTCCACGGTTGTGACAACCAAAAAAATGCCTCCAGGTGTTGCCACTCACTCGGGGAGGGAGGAGGAGCAGTGACAACATCAACCAACAGTTTGAACCATTACGTAACCTTAAAAAGAGATTTGGTAGCCATGTGATGGATTAAACAGAGGAGAAGCTGGAAATAGAGTGAGCCCCTTGGGCTAGTCAGAGCAGGGCCGAGAACATGGTGATGATTGCCAAGATGAGAAGGAAGGACACTCCCAGAACCCAGCACCAAGTAGAAATGTGCCAGGTTGCTGTATGGCCTAGAGCAGGGAGGGCAGTGCCTGCAAGCTGTGCTTCCTCCTTAGCAGCAACCCACACATACCTGACTCCACTGTAATCCGGGAAGGTGTTCCAGGGTCCCCAAGAGCTGAGCCGGGGACGGTGCCACTCACCATCTTTTCAGTACCCCCCCGCCACCGCCTTTTTTTGACAGAGTCTCACTGTAGCCCAGGCTGGCTTTGGACTCATGGCATTCCTCCTGTCCCAGCCTTCCCAGTGCTGGGATTACAGGCATGCGTCACCGCACCCAGCTTTTATAGTGCTGGGGAATCGAACTCGGGTTCGTAGCCCTTGACTTAATGCTTGCTAGGCAAGCGCTTTACCCACTGAGCCCCTCAGTGTCTTTCTTTAGAGGAGCTAGTGAAAAGAGAAGGAAAATTGCAGCCTAGCACAGATGAGAGATGCTGTGTTTCTAAGGAAGGGCCTGAACTTTCTTTTAAGGAAAGCATAGTAGAGCAGAAGTGTTCTGGCATGCCCCACCAGCACCACAAGCCTGGCTGGTCTCAAGAACCCTGGCGCTTGGGTAGCAGTCAGTGCAGTGTAGGAGTTTGAGTTCTGCATTCTGAGTGAGCAGCGGGTACCAACTTCTGATTAAAGAGGCAGGAGAATGAGAAAGCTTCACTTTCTGTCAGTAAATATTAAAAGGCCAGGCCCAGTGTTGCAGTCTGTAATCTGAGGCAGGAGGGTTGCAAGCTTGAGCCCAGAGTGGGCAATTTAGCAAGACCCTGTCTCAAAAATCAAAAAGATGGGCTGAAGGTGTTGTTCAGAGTGAAGGCCCTGGGTTTAATCCCCAGTACCAGAAGGGGGGGTGGGACATTTAAAAGGTGATTGTTTATCAAGAGGAGAGCACTGGTGTTTAGAAAGAGGAAACATAGTGTTAAAAAAGCAGGACCAGTCTGGGCTATGGAGCGTGGCACTAACTCAAAAAAAAAAAAAAAAGAAAACTGCTTACTGAGAATCCATCTTACTTAATGCCAGGTAAAGGAGACACTGCTGTGCCGCTTACCAGGTATGTGTACAAAAGTAAACGATGTCCATATAAATTGTTAGCAAAGTGGCGAGCAATCTTTGGTGCTGTTACTTAGAAAAAAAGCATTTTCTTCTGTTCCAGTTCTCAGGGTGAAAGCCGAGGATAGGCAGGAGCTTCCCTAGGAAGCGCGCCTGCCAAAAACCTGAGTGGGGCCTTGCTAGATGAGCGTGGGCAGTGGCCCATGAGCAGCGGCATTCACAGCAAACGGGGGCCATGGCGCCAGCTCCCACCAGCTGCAAAGGAGGCGCGGCCTTACTGGTAAGAGGCAGGGTGGTATTGGGAAGTACATACGTGCACAATAATGCAAGAGAAACAGGATGGATGGCCAGAGTGTCACAGCAAGAACCGCCATTGCTACATCTGATAAATAAACACCCTTCCACACCTCTTCCTTGCTCAAGGATGGAGCATGTGACTTAGGAGCTGGTAGAGAAACCTTTTTAACTCTACTTGCGAGGCGCAAGAAATGTGGCAATGAATAGACCGTTTTTAAAACATTGAGAAATATAAAATGAGAGGAATCCATCATTTTGCATTATATGATAGAATTTGATATAAAGCTGAAAAATTGGTAGACACAGATTCCCCACAGCAGCTGGAAAGTCTCATGGAGTTGCGAGTGGGGGTCCCTCCTGGAGAAAGTGGCCCTGCTGAGTTAGATCTTCAGGCTTCCCCAGAGTTTTTAAATTTTCATTTTAAGTAGAGCTGAGATGGGATCTAGGGCCTTCACACTGTCCTACGTCCTCAGCGTATTATTTGGTTTAGATTTTGAAACAGGGTCTCCATAAGTTGCCCATTCAAAATTGCTGTCTTCCTGCCTCAGCCTCCCAGAGTGCTAGAATTACATGCCTGGACCACCAGGCCCCGTTTGTACAGTGACTTGAGATACCTTGTACACTGAATTTAGTGCTTAAGTAATTTTTCCCACAGCGTTAGTTTCACTTCAGATAGCATGCCAAAGCTGAGAAAACAAATTTTTATATTTTGTATTTTTATATGGATGGCAGACTGAGACACACCCTATGTTGTACAGCACAGTGACTCAAGGTCAAGGGCAGGGACCCTCTTTCTCCCTAAGGCCATCTTAACCTAAAATTTAACCAACTGTACTTATTTAATTAACTCATCTCCGATGTGCTGGCTGCCTTGGCCAGGTGGGACCAGCCATCCCACAGGCCAGGTGTTCCCCGCCTCCTTTAGTTAGTCGCAGCGTAGTACATATTTGGACATTGCCAGCGGAAGATGTTCTCGAGACACACTAAGTAGGTGAGGTCACACGTTGGTTAGCTTGAGTCAGTGGTCCTGCACGTTGTGTTCTAAACATCATGCAGCACACCATAAACATACCATTTTTAGTTAGCAATTTAAAAGGCAAATAATTTTTTTTTGCAGTCAGGGATTAAACCTAGGGCCTTATGTGTGCTAGGCAAGTGCTCTGCCCCTGAACTCCAGCTCCAGTCTGAAGAACTTTCTAAGCTGGGAAGAAAAGTGTAAGAGTATAGGCTAGGAATAATTGGGGGCACGTGCTTTGCCTGTGCCGGGTCGGGGGCGGGGGGGGGGGGGGGGGGGGGGAGGGGAGCCAAGACAACAGTCTTAATGAAGGTCATCTGTGTTATTTCACCATTGAATTTTAAATTAGAAAAAAATAGTTTGGTTTTGCTGCTATATTTGGAGAAGCATTTTATTGCCATACAGAGCCTTCTGTGCTAAAGTGAGTTTGAGCCCTAATTTTCACTCCTGAATGTCTGAATTTAAATATTAGCTCCACTTCCTCTTTTGTGGTTTTTAACCTAGTGTTGTAATATCTTTACTGTGTAGGCCAAAATAAATGTTTATTGAGGAAATATAATTTTAAAAATTAATTTATAACCATATCTAGGATATAATTATACATAAAGCTTATTTTCTCAGGTGGCTTATTGTACAGTTTGAGTTTAAGCTACTGAGAACAGTCTAAAACAACACTGTGTTGTATTATGTAGTTTACTGAAATAAATGATCAAGTTCAGTGGAAGGAGCTGTTAAAACAGAAAATTTGTCTTGATTTGAGTACTTATTTGACAGCCTCAGAGTCAGTTTCCATAATAGCTGTTGTCTTTGAAGTCCACCTTCTGTGTTCAATGCAAATAGGAAACTACATTCTTGATTCGACAGTGAACAAGTGGATTGTTTGCTTTTTGCCATTTAAGAGACAGCAAGGGAAACTGCTTTAGTAATTGCAGTAGCTGTTGAAGCTTTTAGTCATGCTTTGACAGAACAAGGTAAATAATTGTTGGTCATTTTTAGAAGTGTGATTTCTTGACCAGCAGCTGTCAAAGTAGCTTTTCCTCAGTATTACCAGAATTTTATCTTGGCTGAAACTTTAAAAATTGGCAAAGATGCTGGGAATTTGGGGTTCGTGGGAGTAGCCACTTTCCTTATAATGTGGAACAGTAGTTTTTATTTTTAACTAAAAATTGCAGGTGACAGAGTGGAGGAGGCCATGTGACCAAGACGCCGATGGCTGTGGGGCTGCTTGTCCACTTGGCTTCTTTCCCAGTGGAAAACGCCATGTGGCAGAGATGTGAGAAAAGGCTGTCCAGCAGGTAACCGCACCCCATGTGCTGTCTCGGAAGGGCTCGTGAACACACCTGTCCTGAATGGTCACTGCTGTGGCTCTGAGGAGTGATGACAGTAAAAGGCCGAATTGCAGTGTCTCCATCACATCAGTTTGCTCTCTGTGTGGCGCACGATGACAAAACATCCTGAAGCGAACCTCTGGTCTGACCTCAGTAGCCACAGGGTGCCGCCCGGCTGAGGAACCTGGCAGGTGGGAGTGGCTAGGAAGCACCCCCAGAGCTCAGCAGCGCTCAGCCAGCCCTGGGCACAGCTGAGGATTGGGCACGTCAGTGATCCCTGAGATGCATTGGGCAAGTCAAGTGTAAATTACAGCATTGTGAGTGTGGTGTGTAGCCAGGTAGAACACTGGTGTGAGCACTGCAGCCCGACAGCCTCCCCTGGCAAGTCTCTCTTCACATGTGAAACGTGACTACAGACCAGAACCTGAGGTGGTGCTGTTTTAGTCATAGTTTGCTGCCTACTCAGTATCAGCCTTGTCCTAGTAAGCAGAGGTTGCTAGAGTACATAAAAAGTTCCCAATTGTCATTTTTCCTGGTACCCTCATGTTGCCTTAAAGTGCTTTCACCATAATACTGCTTAGGACAGGCTGTGGGAAACACTGTTCCCCGTGGAACAGCCTTTTAGGTGTGCAGGAGTGTGTGCTGCGTAAGAAAACCAATGCCATTCCTGTATGGCTATTAAGAGTGAATAATGTGGCTGAGATTTGGGAATAATTGGTGAACTGAGAGTAAGTTCCAATGCTAAGATGTTACTTTCCTTTATTCAACAGGTGTTTCGAAGATATTAAAGTTAGAACTAAAAATTGGAATTCAAGGTGCTTTGATCCGAGCTAAATTAAACTAACTGCATTAATCTTAAGAATTGGTTGCACATTTATTTGCTTTAGGTAGGTCTTGCTGTGTTGTCCAGGCTCTGGTCTTGATTTCCTGGACTCAGTTGTCCTGCCCCAGCCTCTCAAGTAGCCAGTACTACAGGTGCAGACCACCATGCCCAGTTTGTCTTTTATTTTTATACATCTGTTTTGTAGGTGCAGTGGTTAAAGTCTTTAGTCTCAAGCTACGTGGGAGACTGAGGCAGGAGATTTCACATATTCAAGTCCAGCGTGGACAACTTAGTGAGACTCTGTCTCAGAATTAAAAGGTCTAGGAACATTGCCCCATGGATGTGCAGTATCGCCTAGTGCACATGAGCTCCTGGTCTGAGTCCCCGACATCACACTGAAACAAACAAAAACCTTTTAGTGGTGGTGTAAACCAGTTTTTATTTTCATGTGATCTTGAAGTATAGCTACTAATCTTGGTAAGCAGTCTTTTTCAGTTTAACAAAACTATAATGTTTTGTTTTCTTTTGAGATAGAGTATCATTCTAATCCAGGCTGGTCCTGAATTCACTGTGTAGCCCAGGCCAGCCTGGAACACACAGAAGTCTTCCTGCTTCAGCTTCCCATGTGCTGGGGCTACAAGCATGTGCCACCACATCCAGTTTATGTAGCATGGGGGATGGAATCCAGGGCCTAGCACTTGGTAGGCAGGCACTTTAACCACTGAGCTACACCCCTCAACCCCACAGAATGGTAGCTCATAATCCTCAGTACTACTGAGATCTGCCTGCATGCTAACGCCTGGTCATTTGTGTAGTGGGGAAACAGCTCCCTACACACATTTGTCCTGGTTTTGGTAATAACAGGGATGGAAACACCCTAGCGTTTGCGCCAGGAGACGCTGCTTCGTTGCAACTCTCAGACTGCACCCAAGTGTCCTTCCTACAGTCCAGGTTGTACTTGATATTTTGTGCCTTTGGATTTTACCAGCAGCTCCACCATGTGAAGTACTGCCCCTGTTCTGATTCATGGGCCCACAGCAGCTCCCATTATGCGGGGCAGTGTGCTGGGCTCTTGCTACCAGCTCATTAATCAGCATATTTTACTGAGAATCTGTAGGGAACTGAACCTAAGGTTGCGTTCTCAACCGTGGCAGTCACTGAAATTGCCACTCCAGAACTGTCTCACTTGTTTTCCCAGCTGAAACATTGATGCCACCTGCCAGCACTGATAGAAATCCCAGCTGCTGCTGTTGCTATAGACTTGTGAAGGTGCTCCTGCCAAGAGTTTATTTATTATGTCCTGTAAGTAAACATACTTACTGCTTATTTTCTGTATAAGTTTTGTTTCTCAAAAGTTAGTTGGAATTTGCTTGTACTGTGCTCCTCTTAGAACTGCCAGGCTTAGCATAACTTGCACTTAGTGCTGGGTTAGAAGGTAACTCCTATGAACAGGCTACTTCCTGGGAAGTACTTCCTCAGGACAGGAGAAGACAGCACATGACGGACATGGTTAAAAAAAAAAAAAAAAAAGCTTTAATGGAAGGCACTGTTTCACGGGTGACAGCCAGGCACTGCCCCTACTTGCGCCTCAGCTCCCATCCACCACATCCTGGGCAGTGGGTCCCAAGGATGACAAAAACAGACTCCTGTTTTTCCTTAAAAACTAAGACCCAAAAATGGCTTAGACTAATAACAGGACCATTGGAGAAGGGAGAGACACAAAATGATGCCAGCTAACACAGCATAGGAAAGGATTCTTAAAGGTCCCTGTGTTTAAAGAGCCTAGGAAATAAATTTGTTCTCTTGTCTCTTACATCCCCACGGTAAGAACAAGGATGGTAACATGTATGTCCTGGGATTCAAACTGCTTAGTAAGAATTGGAGCTACACCAAACTGCCAGCACAAGGACAGTATGACAGATTCCTTAGAACTTCATCATCCCTTCCTCACTGAACACTTATTAAAGCCTGGAGCCTCCGGAAACGGGGTTCCTGGTTTGTCAGAAGCCTGTATCTTGCCTTCTAACCAGGAGACAGGTACTTTGTTGTTTAGTACTGACAGAAAAGGAAATCGCCGCCTCCTTGCAGTGCTGTTTTTGGGGATGATCGTTCCTCCTGTGGATGGTCAACAGCACAACACCTAAAATGTCCAATTTCTTACCAAAAATTTATCTATGGGAAAAGGTCATCAGGAAGAAGCAAAATTTTGCTTTAAGTAGATAAAAGTATTTATACAGTTAAAGCAATCCACTCTGACGTTAAGAACTTTAAAAACTAATCATAATACATTTGAACAGTGAATAGAGTACTCCGTGAGATACTATTTTGACATTTTGGTCTCTGAAGGGGTCTCCCCAGTGTCCAGTGTCTTCAGAAGACGGAACAGGCCTGCAGCCTCCCGTATCCTGCTGAATTCAATACAGAAGGCCTGCACTTCGATAAACAAGTCCTGCACGTTAATAATCTTGTTACGGATCAAGGACTGGAGAAAGACACACACAAGACGCACCAATCGATTCTGAAAAAGAAAAAATGTCTTAGTGTGCCTGTTTTCTTAGTAGGTATTTAAAAGTTTTACAGAAGTCTCTATTACCTGCATATACTTATCCTTAATTTGTTCACAAGTAGAGATGCAATTTGATATATAAAGGTGAATAAATTCAGGAGGTAGGTCAACAGCTGTAGTGAGTCTGTTTCATGAGAAAAACAGGGTGGTTTGTTATATTTGCTATCCATAAAAAAATACTGTTAATACCGCATAAGAAGTTAACTGCAGTCATCTGGTGAAATCTTGTAATACACTGTCATGATTACCTTCTCACGTTCTAAAAGCCTGTGCTTTTCTGTGTTCCTTTAATACTTACCAAGTCCTGCTACTGTAACAGGTGGTGGTGTACACATACACAGCACACCGTGTATCCAAACACCAAAAGAAGGAAATCCTAAGAAGGGCAAGTAGTACAGACTGACCACCACGCATGGGGAAGGAGACATTCCTGAATATCAGGGATAAGCAGCACCCAGGCTAAGCTTGGCACATTCGTGATACTGCAGGGGAGACCTCAGTCCTAAGGGCCCAGCCTAGCATTTCCCAAAGGATTACGTGGAATGCGTTATAAAGACAGAAGTAGGGTATGGTGAACATTTCTGTGCTGTGTTCAGCTCAGTTCCTGCTGGAACACTGCTTCACGTTACAGAGGACTGATTACTGCAAAGCCTTTGCTAGGCTATGAATTTGCAAAAGCAGATTAATACCTGTTGTCATTTCTATACTTACTGACCTTGATACATTTTCATAAAGCACAGGATTCCCTGACATGGGCTGCTGCACTCACATGGTGCCTGTATCTGCAACAAATATACATGGCACTGGGATAGGTTCTGGTGAAACTAAAGGACCTACCCGTAGCCTCAAGCTGCTAAGATGCAGGTATTGGGGCAACCCACTTGGAACCCCCACTTCCTGGACAGCAGGAGCTTTTACTCTTCTATCCTTTCTTTCTAAATAAGGACTTGTTACTCTTTTTTTTTTTTTTTGTAATGCAGTTATTCCTGGACCAAGGACTGTGCCTGGTTAAGGAGACTTCATTGCCAGCTGTCACGGTGTTTAGTCCCAGCTGCTAGGGAGGCTAATGCAGAGGACCTCGAATTTGAGGCTAGCCTAGGCAGCTGAGCAAGACTCTCAAAGCGGTGTGGATGCAGATCAGTGGCAGAGCGCCTGCTGAATTCATGGAAAGCCCTAGGTTCAATCCTCAGTACCACAAAAAAAAAAAAAAAAAAATCCCAAGATTTACATACAAGGGTTTAAAAATGTAACTGCCTGCCTGGCACTCAATGGACTTCCCCATTGTAGAAGGACCACGTTATATGCCATCCAAAGCAGTCCAGCCAGCCGACTCAGGCCTGTGGCCTGTTGAATAACAACGTAAACGCCACAGCAGGCTCCCAGGCTAGACTCAAGTGCATTTAATTCATAATTTATCTAAAGCACATGTGTAAGGAAAACGTAAAATATGAGACACTGATGCAGAGTACATCAGAAAGGGAATGTATGTTTTCCCCAGTGGTCACTGATGACAGACAGGGTGAGGGAACAGAGAAGCCAGGAAAGGAGTACAGTCCCCTGCTCCTAAAACCTGTGCTCCCAGGCTTCAGTGGCAAGTCTCTAAGCCACAGGAAACAATGGTGGCAGTATCTGCTTAGAGGTAAAGATCATGCAACCCTAAGTAAGGAGAAAAAGAGTAACTGCTTTTCATTTACACTTGATAGCAGGAAGCACGGTGAGACTCAGCCTCACTGTTGACAAATGCTAAATTCATGTGCAGTCAATACTGTGGCTCAGGTATTTTCTTTGATGGGTTATTTTAGGCTTGGGATAGCAGAAAAAATTTTGCTGCCATTTTTCCCTACCAGCAGGTATTGAGTAATTATAATCCTGCATCCCCACTAATATGAAGAGCACAAAAACTCACCGATTGACGACTTCCATCGAATGTAAGGACATGTCCATGTTAACCAGGACGGAGAAATACTCAGTGATCTGGCTGGACTGCATCAACTTCAACAGCATTTCTATGGCGACTAGAGGGTTGTTTTCTACTAGGTCCGGAAGTTTGGCAGGAGTGAGGCCAATGTGATAAACAAGTTTGGGGTCTTTTTCTAACTCACCAAGGAGCTAAAAAAAAAAAAAAAAAAAAAAGGTAAGAGAAGTTGCTAAGGCAAATTGGAATTTTTTTCTGTACATAAATATTTTACATAAAAACTTTATTTTCATTAAACCAGTTTCATAAATTTTTTCCCTAAAACCCATGATCATCATGTCCTAACTTTTTTTTCACACTGGAGCCATGAGAATATCAAGAAACATACAGGACAGTCTGCAAATCTGCTAGACATTCTTCCTCCTGAACATGAAGTTAGATTTAACATCATCTGGTTGGATACAGTGCTGTCTGATAGTAACAGTATCCTCAAGTTCTTGGTAAGTTTTTTCCTGATGTCTATTATAATCAAAAATCTTAGTTGCCAACTAGTTCTTCCCAAAACCACACAGAATTAAGGAACAGCGGCTCTGCCCCACCTCACACAAGTGGAGAACAGACATGCCCCCCCAGGTCTAACCTGAAGGTTTGCAAACTGAATGAAATTCACGAAGCAGCCCCAGCCTCACTCCAGGGGGCGGGCCATCCAGTCCCAGGACCATGGGACTAGAGGTACTGTTAATCTCCACCCACCACCAGCCAGCATTTGCTGAAGGCCACCTCACCGTTCCTGGGCCTCATCTTTCTTCTACCCTGAAGAGGGACTGCCCAGTGGTGCCAGCAGGAGCAGGGCACACACAAGACCTCCCCTCTGTGCCTCTGCCCCAGACGGACTGGCCACAGACCAAACGTGAACCATGTGTATAACTCATGACCTGCTGCACACAGGTACTGAGAGGGGACCCAAGATATCAGACAATGTGCTGCTGACTCAGGCTGGCAGCATTCACTACTACTCCTTTAACCACTTCACAGGAAAGAGAAGCAAGCCTGTGAGGTGGACCCAAGTGAGAAGTTGTTGCCAATGCACACACACCTGTGTCTGCTGGGGTGAGGACAAGGGGCTCTTGAAGGCCTTGGCCATGATCCGCTTGATCTCCACACCGGTGCTGTTCTTCACACACATGGACTTGTCCCACTGAATGGTGTGGTCAGGCTCCGTGGGGTTCAGCCACGCCAGCTCGTCCTCACAGATGTGGAGCGGGGGAGGGGGTCGGATAAACTCAGGCCGGAAATGGCCTGTAATGAAGAGTGACAGGTGACTGCTCCTGCCCACAAGCTGACTTCTGCAAACCTCGCACACACATTTCATTTGATGGAGTATAAAGTGCTCATGTTCCCAAACACACAGGAATGACCCCAAAAGGGTTTCACTCCGAATACAAAGAACACAAAAAATATGACAGCATGACACCAGAGTTGCTTTTTGGAGAAAGAAGAGAAGGTTGGAATAGCTGCTTCCATTTAATACTGGCTACCTGAGCAGAGGGACACAGCTGCCCATGGTAAGTCTCCCAACAGGTGACTATTTGTCTACTCGGTGCTCAGCGGCTGCTGACACTGTTTGGAGACCACTACGATTTGTACTAGTTTTATCCTTGAACAGTGTAACTGAAGTGACTCGTGATGAAATGACACAAGTCCTGGTTGACTTTTGACATTTTCAAATTAGTCTTTTATGAAACTTGAGACTCACAAATAATCATGTCAGCTTTCATAAAAGAAAAATACAACAGGAGAAGTGCTTCATTCAACAATTATGAAACAAGGTTGATCTGTAAGTTACCTACAGAAACAACACCAGCTACAGCCTCTGCAGGACCAGTGTCACAAGAGGGCAGGAAGTGACTGATTCCTCCCTGGATCTAGTGCTGCCAAATCTGAGAACGCACTCCACAAACCTTTGTTTTCTAATGGGTAACCCTGCCACGGCGCCTTCACTACTAGCAGGGAACCTCTTCGCAGGCCGCTTCCGAAGATAAACCATACCTGCCATCCCATGAGAAGCACTTTGTATGGGAGGCGTGGGTGCCTGCTGGTGGCTTCACTCAGTTGTTCGTGGTACTGATAACTGCTCCCAGGGCCTTAGCATTAAGCTACATCCCCAGTACTTTCTTTTTAGATGGGCTACACATGCCCAGGTGGCATATACTTTTTTTTTCTTTCTTTGAGACAGTGTCTCACTCTGTAGCCCAGGATGGTCCTGAACTGACCAGTGTAGCCCAGGCTGGCCTTGGACTCAGGACAATCCACCTGCCTCAGCCTCCCAACTTTATGTGGTACTGGGGAATCAAACTAGGGGCCTTGTGTTTGCAAGGTAAGCATTTTAACTGCTGTGCCATTCCTCCAGCCCCAACGTACGTTTTGAGTTCCTTCTTGGTGGCCCAAGCAACACAAAGTTGTGCCTGAGCAAACGCTAAACAGAAGCTAGTACGTGCCATAGACCTTCAGGCACACTGTGACTGGCTAACCTTTAAACATGCAGCTCAATTATGCCTCAGCTCTGCTGTGAACCAAACAGCATAAAAAGCCACCGTGTAAGTTTCCAACTCCTGGCAGGGCTGTGGTCTGGAGAGCCTGTTCCCGCCTTAAGCAGAAGCAAGTCTCCAGCCTTTGTCCACCTGAAGGCAGTGGGGCAGGGATGGGAGATGGGAAAGCACACACTGCAGCTGTTACATCAAGTTCATTACTAAAGAGGCAGAAAACCACCTCTTCGTTATGCACCAAGCTTCAAAGTTCAGCTTCAACGACCGTGTCATTTTTTAAAAGAAATGAATTTGTACAGAGCATCTCTACTAGACACCATATTAGCAATTTTCACATTAAATTCAAATTTAAGTACCAATGAAAATAACAAGACAAAGAAAACTGAAAGTTTTAGGGGATGCCTATAGAATAAAATGAATTTTTATATACTCACTTTCTATAGGTGGTTTTGGTCCACTGACTAAAGATTCCGTGATCCGAGAGGCCACAGAGCTGTCAAATCCAGAATTAGAAGAGTCCGGGTCTGGGTCACTGAGAATACTAGGGAAGCTCGCTTTACTTTGGGTTGGCAACTCCGACTGGCGTTCTGAAAGAAGTTTAAACGCAACACCATGAGGACAGTCAGGAGGCAGGCGCCTAACGGGGTGAGGTGCCTGTGACACGTTACTTCCAGAGGGCCAGATGCTGTGTGCACGTTTGAGTGCACATTCACGTGTATGAAATAACTGTCCAACCCAAGGCCTTCACACTGAGATACAGTCCCCTCCCTCATTGTTTTAGGTTTGATTTTAAGCCAAGTTTCCCGCTATGTCACTAATTTGCCTATGTTCAGCTCAAATTTGCAATCTTCCTGCCCCAGCCTCCCACAGTGCTGGGATGACACACCTGTGCCGCCAGGCCCAGCTCATACTAAAGTACATTTTTTAACTCCTACAAACCAGTTTTTTAAAAAACCCAGCAGGAAAAAATGGCCTAATGACTTCTAATGAGCATTTTACGAAAACAAATACCTGAATGGCAAATGGGAAGATACCAGGCACCACAGTCTGGTTAAACAAAGGACACCATCGCACACCCAATGGACGGGCGGAGATGAGCAGACACGGCAGGTGCCAGTGACTCACTGCGGCGACGAATGAAAACTGTCCCGGCAGTGCCAAAAGGCCACATGACATCACCACCTGGGAAAGCTGTATGTGTGCATGGCTTCCTACCTAGAAGAGGGACTGTCACCTATGCCACAGGCGTGTTCCTGTCCCACTCTAGGCATGTCCCCCAACAGCGATGCCAGCCACTATGGACACATGCCATCAACACAGACTTATCTCTCAGTGCCTGACATAAGGAATGGGTCAAAGAGCAAATACGGTGCAAGTCCATCTATGTCAGGTTCAAGGTTGTACAGGGAGAGCTACAAAGCAAATAGAGTGACTCTCAAAGGTCATGTCAGGTCAGGTGGGGGAGGGGCCCAAAATTTACTGTTTTTGATTTCATTTGAGAGCTGGTCCTGAACTCCTGGGTTACAGGGTTCCTCCTACCTCAGCCTCTCGAGCAGCAGGGACTACAGGCAAATGCCACTAATCCAGCCATACTCCACTTCTTAAACCTGGATGTTAACAGCTCCAGGCTGACTAGACTGCTATTCTTTGAAATGCAATCCAGATCTTAAACACTGAGGACTAAGTTCCTGAATAAAGAGCTTCAGAACTCTGTAAAGATCTCAACCCAATGGAAAGATATTAGATACATCATGAAAAGGTGCCCTGTGCATCTTCCATGATGCTCAGCTTCATTCATTTAGTAAGAAAAATGCAGACTGAAATTACTTCAGTGCCAGTGTTCATTCTCAGATTATGGAAGTACAAAAAGTTACATAACCTACTATTGACAAAGATATTGGAAAAATACTTCATTGTCAAATTGTGTGATAAGTAAATGTTTTTCAAGAATTAATTTTATTGGGGCTGGAGAAATGGCTCAGCAGTTAAAGTGCTTGCCCAGGAAGTGCTAAGTACCCGAGTTTGATTCCCCAGCACCACATAAGCCAGGCATGGTGGCGCACACCTATAATCCCAGTATTCAAGAAGCTGAAGCAGTAGGATTGCCATGAGTCTAAGGTTAGCCTGGGCTCCATAGTGAGTTCAGGACCAGCCTGGGCTATAGGACAAGACCCTGTCTCAAAAATAATAATAATAATTTTATTTACTTATGTACTTATTATACATAGGTTTGAATCCAGGGTGTTTACAGTGAGCTACATCCTGCCCTTTATTTAGAGACAAGGCCTTACTAAATTGCTAAGTTTTACCTGTTAACAGGGCAAGTCTCCAGCCCTTATGTTCACTTTTGTTCATTCTACCGGCTTGTGCTTCATAGATTTAAGCAAACAACAGGTGGCAGAAACTAGAAGCATCCCTGGGCGCACGGCCCTCCATGAAACTCTGCCTTGGTCCTGCGGACCTGGGCTGCATCGCTGCTATGGGGCAGAGGACCTAAGAGGTAATATCAGAAGTCCTCAATCTGGGAGGACAGCAGGTGGCAGGCTGGGCTGCTCACCAACTCTCATCCCTTCTAGGCTCAGGTTTCTCACTTAGTATCTCCAAACCTCTCCTCAGGTGACTCAAGTCACCCCAACATGAAAGAGAAGCCACATGTGATTCCCCATATTAATATTAAGCACGAACCAACAAAATCCCCATGGGTTAGAAGGCAGGAAGTAACCCTGCTCCACCTATATCCATTAAGGAAAAAAATCGTGTATTGAGCACAAGCAGTATTTCCGTGTACCTTCAATCTGAAAAAGTTTTAAAAGATTTCTTCTCGGTTTCACACAATAACTACTCTTCAGAACAGTATAATAAATAGATAAGGGGCCAGTAATGTAGCAAATACCTGCCATCCCAGCACCAGGAAGACTGAGGCAGGAGGATTGACTGACATGAATTCAAGGCCTGCTTGGGCTATTTTGAGACTCTTATCTCAGAAATAAAGTTCAGAATATTCAAAAGGCATTTTATCAAAACATGTCTCATTGTATCCGAAGTCAATGTCACAGGATTCTGAGGTATGAGATGGATGGGGAAGTGCCTCAGTTAGCACCCCTGCCTGCTCCATCACAGGGCTCACTGAGTGGCTGTGTGTTTTCCCCAGGACTCACTCCTACGCTAGCAAGCTGAGCAGAGCACCGCCGCCTCCCCCAGCTCTACAGCCGCACAGGCCCAGTCGATCCCAGGCTGTGTGCTAAGGAGCCCTTGTGCAGTTGCTTATGGGTGTAATGAAGGAGAAGCCAGAGCAACCTGAAGGACAAGGCTGGAAGGCTCATACTTCCCATGCAGGTAGGTGAATGGCTTCTAAACAGGATGCCAAGACAGTTTGGCTTATGCAAGGTCCCTGCAGCTTCCGCTGAATTTTAGGATATGTCATTTTTGCTAAAAATGTTGGAATTCTGACAGGAATTCCATTTGACCTGTAGACTATTCAGGGTAGTAATGGTACCCTGTCTTCATGTTAAGTCTTTCACACACCGCATTTAAAAAAAAAAAAAAAAAACTAAGCCAGGCCTGGTTGCTTAGGCCTATAATCCCAGCAATCTGGAAGGCTGAGACAAGATCAAGCCAGGCCAGACAACTTAGTGAGACCCTGTCTCAAAATCCATAGTAAAAACGGGCCAAGGAGGTAGCTCAGTGCAAAGATCCCGGGCTCAGTCCTAGTACCACAAAAACTCCACAAAACACTAAATTTTATCCAGCATTCTGCTGAAATTGGAAAAGCAAACAATTTGTAAAAACCCAGAATGAATTGCTATGCCATTAACAGCATAAGATACCAATACCAGACTACTTTTTAAATGGCATCAACCTTGGCACAAGGAACTTACAACCCAGAGCACCTGGAGCAAGCCCTGCACGCCCAGCTGCCACTTACCAGCCAGGGCCAGCTGCAGCCCGCTGATGTCCACCGACTGGCCCATGTTCCCCACGTCCATCAATGCAATCTGCCGAGGTGTCTTTTTGAAGAGTTCCCTTGGTGGTGCCAGCATCAACTGGGAAAGGAAAAACTTCTCTGGTGGAGTTATAGGAGGTAAAAATCCTGCAAACAGAAACACACCATGATTCGCCAAGGCTCCCTTCTGAAAACTCCTTTCAGTCTGGTAAAATCAGCATTGGCGACTTGCCACGTCAACCCACATATTTTATAAAACTGTTTCAGTTAAGCATACATACACATTATGAACTTGCATATAAATATATTCCTTGAAATTCTATGAGCCATGGTGCTATCAGTGAAACACAAGCGCTTTTAAACTATGACCGACTTCACTTAGTATGCGTTACCTCACTTCTTGCCAAGAGTAAAGCTTACACCAAGCAAAAAAATATGCAAAGGACAGCCCTGAGGAACGCTTCTATGCTTCTGTGTAAGACAGCGGCTGTGTGGAGGCTACAGAGGGGACACAGCAGCAGCAGCGCATGTGCTGCAGGACAGGGCTCCCGCAGCCCTCTGTGACATCGGGGGACTTGGCCATGTCCGTACACTGCCTCTGGCTGTAGCCCTCAACCTCTGTTTCCAGCCAGCAATGTCCCATCCCTGGACCCCTTCTCCTGCTTGGGTTATAAGCCCTACTCCCTGGTTTCCCCAAGTGCTTGGTGGTTGGTTAATCCTCCTCACCGGCCGTCATCAAGCCTGCACCACCTGGGATGGCTACATCCCACCAGCGTGGTCCCCCACCAGTCCACACCTGCATCCCCTTCTCTCTAGTTACATTTCTAGACTATCAATCTGATCACGGTGCTGGACCTGCTGACTCAGAATTAAACCCAGGCATCTACACCACTGGGACACCCGCTTTCTCCATCTCCTCTCTTAATTCCCCTCCCTCTCACCATTCTGTGCTCCAAGTGGACAAAACCCCTCAGCCTCTCAGGAAACACCCAGTTGTCTAACAATACCTGCCGGGGACTGCCATCTTTCTTTCTTCAACTACATTCCGGATCATAATTCTGCTAAGTCTTATGATAAGCTTTTTAAAAATGCACCATTAAAGCTGGGCATGCAGCTCAGGGCTGAAGTGCTTGCCTAGCATGCTCTGGGTTCCAGCCCCAGAGATACAGATTAGATACAGACGTCCCACGCATTAGATTCTTGCCCTGAAGGTGCACTAACAGAGGCCCTAGAGATGGAGCTGATACTGATGGTTTCTCTTCTGGTCATATTTTAAGCACCATCCCTACCCACTTCAGTAATGGTGGCAGTGACAGTGGGGAAACTGGCAGGTACTTTCATTCATCACTACTCTACCCGCTGGGATCGCCATTATGTCCATTTTACAGATGAAGAAACTGAAGCACCGAAAGACTAAATGACATATTCAGTCTGTCTCAGCCAGCCGCCTCTCCTCAAAATTCCCAAATGTATGCTTACAATGCTGTGAATCCACGGGATAGAGAATTAGGCTCACTGTATTTTAAAGTAACTTCAAGACAGAATTACTTTGCTTGACCTGTCCTTCCGAACTCAGAGGACTTCTGACTTAAACCCCACACTGCCCTTGCCAACACAAGCACTCTTGGTGGCAGGTGCTGGCCACACTTCAGCGTGCTGCACTCCCTTTCTGGACCTCACAACCCTCTGAAAGGTGAATGAAGGACCTGTATCCTCAGGCTGTCTCAGCCCAGCACACAGGCTGCCTGGCTCAGACAAGGCCATGCAGAAAGCCAGGAGAGATCACTCTAGATGGAGGGGCTGCAAGGGCAGGAGAGAATGATCAGGATGGGCAGAGGGTGCTGCAAGAATGCTGACTGGCTGGCGTACAGAAACCCTCCCGGGCCACCAATGCCTCGGTGTTACCCGCAAACGTGCGGCTCTGGCCTAGGCTTGCTGTGCAGCAGGCCCTCTCTACGCAGGAGGCCACTGGCCCTTCCTCCTCGGGCCAATGTCTCACCACGCTCACCTGAGTACCTACCCTCCCCACACTGATCCGAGTCGCCTGGTCCCCTCATCCCATCCGTCTGCACCTGGCTGAGGCCTCTCCAAAGTGAATTCACATATCTCTGGAAAAAAAACTGCAGCCTGGGAGTTGGGGGGGTGGGGGGTCCATCTCTGGGGGCAGCACAGCCTGGCAAGTGGGAGAGCCCGAGTGGATCTCCAGCGACGGGAGCCTCAACCTACCCTGCCTCCCCAATGCGGCAGGAGTTTGCCTTCCACCCAGGGCACACCCCTTTCCCAACAGCGACAGTGCACTGGAGGGCTGTCCTCATCATAACAGGTGAAGGAAGATGACTGCAAAGTCCTTACACGTTCTGCACCCAAAAACTCCTCGGGTCTTTATCCTGACTTACATCTTCTCCGAGACTTAAAAACAGGGGCATACTCTGTGTCGCTGATGGTAACCTCACCCTCTCCAAGGAAGAATGAACCGCACTTGATACACCAAGCCTGCTGCGATGTCACGGCCTGAACGGTAGGGATTAATTTTGGGGGGCGAGTTTGTAAGGCAGTTTCCACCTCTCCCCAAGTCAGAGGAAGCGGGAATAAAACGGGGTAAGCTGCTGCAGAGGAGAGGGTTTTCAGGTGGTACTAAGGACTGACCCAGCCTGCGCACTGAGCTACATCCCTTGTCCATTATCTAGTTTTCATTTTGAGACAGGATCTTGCTCCGTCGCTAAGTTACTTAGGCTGGGCTCGAACTCCGTGATCCTCCTGCCTCAGCCTACCAGAGCGCTGGGATTCTAGTCCTGCTCCCAAGGAGCCTTGGTTCCCCCAGCGGGTGGCCGGCGACCGAGCCCACCGCGCCGCCCTCGCGCCTGGGGTACCTGAGAGCGGGGGCCGGTCGGGCTCCTGGCCGCCGCGGGCGGGCGGCGCGGGATTGAGCAGGTGCGCGAAGCTGGCGGCGAAGGGGTTGGCGGCGAGCGGCTCGGTGCGGTACATCTCCCAGAGCAGGTAGAGCGCGGTGAGGCGCTGCGCCGCGCTGGGCAGCAGGTCGGGCTGCTGCAGCAGCATCACGAGCACCGAGCCCAGGCGGAAGTGGTCGGCCTTGCTGAAGTAGTGGTGGAAGGCGGTGGACAGGCCCTCGAAGGTGCTGCCGCCGCCCGCCTCCTCAGAGATGATGCTCAGCAAGCTCGACAGCTCCTTCGGGGTCAGGCTCATCCTGCCCGCCGGGCCCGCCGGGCCCCCGCTGCCCGGCCCGGCGCCGCCCGAGCTCCCCGGAGCGCTTCGGAGCGCCGCCGGCGCCGCCTCCCGGGTCCCTCGCTGCTCCGCGGCGGTGAGAAGCCGGCCAGGTGCCGAGCTCGCCCCGCCGCCGGTCATCAACCTCGCCCGCCTGCCCTGCTTCCCGGCCCCAGTGGCCCCGGCGCCGGAGCGCCCCGTCCTCGCGGCCGTAAAGCGCGCCGGGACACGACACCGTCGCAAACAAAATACGGAGCAGACGCCTGATGGCTACAGAAAGGGACAGCAAAAAGCGTAAGCGATGCTGATGGAGCGCGGCCAAGCAGAGGAACCGGAAATGCGAGGGGGCGGCGGAAGTGGAGGCGTGGCCGGTGGGCGGAGAGGCGGAGCACGCATCCCGGGTCGCGCAGGCGCGTAACAGCGCCAGGACTGGGCTCTGAGAGGCTTTGAGTGTAAGCTGCGCGCGTTCAGGTCCCTTGGGCGGTCCTTGGCGCCAGACGGTCCCAGATGCTAGCTCCGTTGCTGTTTGAAAAATGCATCTAAGATGCTGACTTCCATAATACAACATCAATGCCTGTTCACAGTAAAAGGATTACAAATGCACGTAGCCACACATTACTCACATAATGTGAGTTTCTGATTAAGCTTATTGAAGAAAGAATCATAAGCGCATGAGCTTTCATGCATGGTTATTTTAACTATATTTCAAGAAAGGGTTTCCAGGAAATACTCATTTGCAAAACCATAGTGCCATTTTTAGCTTAGCCTGCTCTAGAGTGCTTCTGAGCCCTGGCTAAGTCATAGAAACCCTGAGGGAGCCTCTATAAATAATAGTTCCTGAGCTGGACCTTTGTAAGCCTGCAATCCCAGCACTCTGGGAAGCTGTTACAGAAGGATTCCAAGTTTGAGCCCAGCCTGGGCAATTTAGGAAGTTGGTGAGACCCTAACTCACAATGAAAACTTAAAAAAAAAAAAAACTGGGAATGTAGCTCAATGCAAAGACCCTGGCTGGATCCCCAGAAGAAGAAATATAGGAGGAGGAATTTAAAAAGAGAGAATAAGGAGAAGAGGAGGAGGAAGAATTAAAAATTTTAAATTTCTGGCCTCCTCCTGGCCCCCAGATTCTGACTTGGGTTTTTAAAAACCAGAAACGCTTCCAGGTAACTAAGATGCAGTTTGGGCTGACAACCTATGGGAGGCATTTCATAGCTTGATTTTTTTTTAAATGTAAAAAATAATTTTTTCTGGTAGGGTTATGGTTAGGGTTAGGGTTAGAGAGAAAAAAAAAATTTTCTGGGAGGTTGGAATCTCGCTCTGTAGCCCAGGCGGATCCTGAACTCACCATATAGGCCTCGCAACCCTAGAGCTCACCTCAAGCCTTCTGCCTCAGCCCCCTGAGGGCTGGGACAGGTGTGTGCCACCATGCCCAGTTAAGCAGCTTGATAAAAGAAATAAGGATGTATGAAAAGGCAACAAAGGAACTTTATTCTTTTTTCTTTCACATTACCTTAAAACCTCGTGGGACAGATCCCCCACTCAGCTCTGCGTTGAGAGCTGAAGTTTCCTGAAAATAGCGTCACAACAAGACTATTGATTAACTGAGTGGATTCTGGGGAACCTGTGGAGAGCCTGGGATACTTTGCATAGCCAGACTTCTGGGGGCTACCTTAGCCCTTTTTCTTGACTGCATCTATTATCCTTCTCTATATCTAACTTAAATAGCATCCTGTGATAAGTCGTTGATATGTAACATTCCTACTAAGTTCAGGACCAGCCTAGACTACCGAGCAAGACTGTGTCAAAAAGAAATGATACATTAATTATTAAAATTCATTACTGATTACTAAGGTAGTAATAGTATTCTTTGGAAGGGTTTTCAAGACATTTGAACATTATATGTTACCCCTAAAAAAAACGATATTTTTCTTTCTGTGAGGTTTTGTGGGAGTGTGGGGGTAGAGGGTATGGGGGTGGTACTGGGAATCAAGCCCAGGTTCTTCTCACACTGAGCAACATCTCCAGCTGAATTTTCATTTTAAGACAGTCTTGCTAAGTCACTAAACTGCCCAGGCTGGGTTTGAACTTGCATCCTCTTGCCTCAGCTTCCCAGACTACAGGGATTACAGGCCTGAGCAGCTTCCCTTCTTCTTAAAAACCCACTAATGCCACTGTGGGAGCCCCAGCCTCATCTTCTCTAATCCTGAAGTCCCACCTTCAACTACCATTAATGCAGTAGTCCTCAAATTTTTGGGCACCAGAAACTCATTAGGCAGAAGTCAGTTTTTTCATTCGCAGCTCCAAGAGAGGTATGGTGCTAGGTTTGGCTCCACCTCAGGTCATTAGGTATTAGATTTTATGATAAGCATGCAGTCCTAGACCCCTCACATGCGCAGTTCACGGTAAGGTTCATGCTCCTAGGAGACTCAAATGCCACGGCTGCTCTGACAGAATGTGGAGCTTACATGGTCATGCAAGCGATGGGGAGCAGCTATAAATACAGATGAAGCCTCTCCCACATGCTAGGCTGCTGCCCACCTCCTGGCTGTGTATCCTGTGCTAACAAGCCACAGACTAGTACTATCCCTGTGGCCCCGGGTTAAGGACTCCTGCTTTAATGCATGCCTTAGGGGTTAGGTCTCTAACATATGACCATTTGAGGACACCTTCTAGCCATGGCAGGTGTCCAGTTTCCTGGGTTGAGGCCACTGCACTTGTCTAAGATCCTACCCAAGCATTCTGGGCTCACACAGGTTTAGCACTTGCTCATAGCTGCTTGTAGGCTGGTGAGATTTCCCAGGTGGCTCCAAGCGCTGCACAGTGGAGCTTCCTTGGTTTCTTGGGTGAGAGCTACAGATATGACCTATGATGAGGGCTCCTATGACAGGGAACATGTGTGCACCAGGCAGTAGCCCTTTAGCCAGGAGTTTTCAACAGATAATAGAAGAAAGTCATAGTTCAAGGATTTCTAGACCAGGCAGATAAGGTATTTTCAGGATCCCATTTTTAGCTTACTAATATTCAGAGCAGTGAAATATTGCCAATCAGTTGACTTTATTTATTTATGTAGAGGCGGGGTCTTGCCTTGAACTCATGGCAATCCTCTTGCCTCATCCTCCCAAGTGCTAGAATTATGGGCATGTGCCACTATGCCTAGCTTATGTGGTGCTGGGAATAAAACCCAGGACCTTGTGCTTGCTAGGCAAGCGCTGTAACCACTGAGCTATGCTCCCAGCCCCAGTTGACTTTCATTTAAACTGTTGATTAAACCTAGAGATGAAGTCCCAGCTAAGTGCTACTATTAGTAGATGCAGTGTGTCAGTGGTTTGTACCAGATGTTCAATCAGTCAGACTCTCAGATCTGAACTTTTTTTTTTTTTTTTTTTTTTTTTTTGGTATGGGAGGTCTAATCCAGGGCCTTTGCACTAAACTGTATCCCCAGCCCATTTGTTTTGAGTTTGAGGCACAGTCTCATTAAAAATTGCTAAATTGCCCAGGCTGGGCTCAAACTTGCAATCTTCCTGCCACAGCCTCCCACAGTGCTGGGATTACATGCCTACACCACCAGGCCTGGCTAAATTTAGATTTTATGTGCCCAGATCAACAAATTCTTGAACATAATATGGCCCATTCATCTCTCCTATAGATATTGAGGTTTTTTTGTAGAGTGCAAGCTGTGTACTTAGTTTTCAGCTTCTAATTTAGGAACATTTGTTAGCTCACTCTCTGGATTGCTGTCTGCACAGATGCAGCGTGACCTGGCTGCCCGTCCTCACTGTAACCAGCATAGCTGCCCCCGAGTAACCGGGGTCTGTTTTCCCTACATGGTTTCCCAGAACATGCTACAGAGCCAAAACCATTAGCGTGGCAGGTGGTGCTTTAGAACTGGACCCTAGGACCAAGAATGCTTCTGATTTCCCCTATTAGCTTGAGAGAAACCAGTGCCTTCTGGCCTGGATGACATCACTTCCACTCTGGGCTCTTTATCTGCCAGCATCTTGGCCCACGTGCAGATGCTCGTGACCTCCTTGTGAGAGGACCCTGCTGCTGTCATTATGTCCCGGGTAAATGGCGCATGCAGTCTGGGATCTGTCTGCTCCCTCTGCAGTACTGCAGCACCTTGGGAACAGTCCTTGCACCCTGGGACATGGTTGTTCTGGAACTCTGGGAACAGTTGTACAATTTTTTTTGAAAAGTAAATTAATGATATGCATTAGAGTCTGGAAGACAGAAATTAACTTTGCCTAAGTTATTCTACTTTTTGAAAATCTATCTTCAAGATATCAGAATTGGGAAACCCTTTGTGTACAAGATACTCAGGATGTTTATTGTTACCAGCAACAATAAGGGAGTAGTTAGGAAACTGATGACATTTCCACTCATGGGAAAACTATAGTCATTAAAAATGTTGTTTGCTGGGGTAAGGGTATAGGCCAGTGGCAGAGCACTTGCCTGGCATGCACAGGGCCATGTGTTCAATCTCCAGCACCACACACAAAAAAGTATTGCTTACTAACCATTTAAATAGACATTGCTGGACATGGTAGCACATGCCTGTAATCCAGCATTCAAGAGGCTGAAGCAGGAGGATTGCCATGACTTTGAGGCCAGCCTGGGCTACATAGTGAGTTCAGGACCAGTGCAGACTACAGAGCAAGACCCTGTCTCAAAACAAAATAAAATGTGTAGTATACTCATACCAGGAAATACTACTCAGTGATAAAAAAGGGAATGAACTGTTGATGTATGTAACAACTTAACAACTTGGGTGGCTCTCAAGGGAATCATGCTAGGTGAGCGGAAAAAGCCAATATCAAAATGTCACGTAGTATATAATTTCATTTTATGTTTTTTTCCCCTGAGGTTTGCATTTCTCCTCCTCTGTTACTCTGTTTTTTTTTTTTTCCTGTTGTGATACTGGGGATATAGCCCCGGGCCTTCACACTGAGCTGTATCCCCAAATCTTTTTTATTTTTGATTTTCAGACAAGGTCTTGCTGCGTTACTAAGGTATTGGGCTGGGCTTGAACTTCCAATCCTATCTGCCTAGGCCTCCCACGGTGCTGGGTTTACAGGCCTGCACCACCCAGTCTGGCTTTGTGGGGAAGGGTACTGTAGACTGAGTCCAGAACTGAGCTACAACCCACCCCTTTTTAAATTAATTTATTGATTAATTTAAGACAGGGTCTTGTTAAATTGTTAAGATGCCCAGGGCTGGGCACATACTTGTGATCTTCCTGTATCAGCCTCCCAGAGAGCTGGGATGACAGGCCTGTGCCACCAGGCCCAGCCTTGCCTTTCACTGTGTAAAGATTCAAGTTCAAAGGCATCCTGTGGCCAAACTTCATTTAATTTACCCCCCACTCAACTGACCCCAGTCAGAGTGCTGCCCTCCAGCCCAGGCGGCCTTGCTGCTGGCAGGCCTTCCAGGTGTCTCATACATGCTGCCCGGAGGTGGGTACATCCCCTTGGCTACAGGAGAGGTTGGAAGCTGGCGTGTGTTCTCCCCGAGCTAGCACCTGATACCACTTCCCTGAGCCCTCACTCTGCAGCAAACCTTGACAGTGAGAGTTCAGCTGCCCTGTGCTTCTGGGTAGCAAATTGTGGACTCTAAGAGTGGCCCAGGCACCCCAACTGCTGTGATTCTAAGTTAGAATCTAATGGAGTAGCTAACAGTAATAAGTGACTCAGATCTGGCAGCTCCTTATAGAGACA